>BMAO01010663.1:0-86815 GCA_019973975.1 Trichonephila clavata
AAGGGTACAGCTCATTATTAGACTTTAAAGTTGCAAGTGAGTTATGAGTTCTAACCTATCGCAGGAGTTTTGAATAGGACTAAACACTCCTTTTTTATTTCATCCCACTCAACAACACAGGAGATATTTTAAGAGATTTTACCATTTGATTTCTTTCTAGGGAGAAGTAAAGTTTATTATACGAACCCTTTTGGAAAAAATTTTGCTTTTCAAAATTTATGAAAGAATAGCGATTCTGATACAGAAATTTATATTGAAACTCCTATCAAAATTGATACATTTTTTAAAACTTTACATCGTTTGTAGGAAGATGTAAATGACCCAGTATTTTCTTCTTTGCGGGTAGTCGAAAAAGAAATTTTTCGAGAATCAAAAAGATTGTCAGTCACTGTTTCAAAGTTTCCAATTATTTGGTGTGAATTTGCTAATATTATTTTTAGCTGCTGAATAAAAAGTGTGTAATTTCTAACTACGGATATTTTTTTTGTGTGTGTATGCAGTTGCTTATTATAGAATTTCCAAAACGTAAGGGCAAAAAATTTGAGTTTTGTTAAAACCCTTATATTACGAATAACTCCGAACTAAGGAATAAATGTTCGGTCTCGAAAAATTCGTTAAATCAGAGTCCGACTGCATATTGAAAATTCTGTAGTAATGGTGCAATGAATGAAGTTGTGATTTTCCCTTTAATTTTCAACATTTTAAACTTAAATATGAATGAAAACAAGCTTATCTTATAAAAAATTTCATAAATATTTATAAGAGGGTTTTCTTTTTTGTGCTTCCTAAAGTTTATGAATGAATTTCTGTGTAAATTCACCGAACTACATTTTGCCCATGCAAACGATATTCAAATTCTTATGGAGAATTTCATGTATGTAAATATTAACGAATGCATCCATGTAAGATTTTATTTAAAAACAAGTAAAAAAAAAATACATTCAAATTTTGCATTGTTATTTAAAATTCTGGAACTTCTAGGCGGCCCTAATTTGACCATTATTGAGAAAATTCTGTTGCACCCTACATTCTCCTCCTCCATAAATTTTAGAACATACTAAATGGATCGCGCTCTTAGTAGCTTTTCTCAATAGAATATTCTTACAGTATTTCATTTTAAGAAAATGAATGCATAGTTTAAACAATATAATTTTAAACCATTGTTATATAACTGTTTCAGTGAATATGATATAGGAAAAAAAAGGTTTGCCTTTGATTTCACACTTCGACTCTAAGCCCTGTTTGCATATATAGGAGTTTATAAAAAAATTATGGAATGAGTTAAAATATTTCTTTTTATAATTATTAGTAAGGGATATTTTGTGGGAATTGTTGCCTTTAAATATTACTAAAGACGTTTCCAGAATACGTGTATTCAGAAACTATCAAATAATGCCTACAATTCAGAAAATTTTTCATGTCGCAATTTTTTAAAAATTTTTGTAAACAATGGAATGTTATACTTGTCACGAACTTTTGCTCACTGAAGTGTGGAGATGTACCAATGAAACAGATATTTTTAATAAAATAAACACTTTTATTATAACTATCAAATCACTATCTAAATTCAACCTAACCTTGGAAAGCCACCAGGTCAGTTACTAATTTAAATATCTATAATAATAAATTAAACCCTTGTCGTGACTAATTGATTCTCAGAAGTATTAAGCGTCCAAAAATTGCCCGTCAGATCCTTTCTCTTGAGCCTCGTAATTTCAACTATTTCTTCTCTAACTCCCTATGACAACAAAATTGCCAACCTCTCTTCAACTTCCCACTTCACTTGACTTTAAGTAACAACTTCATTAAAATAAATCGCGGTTCCTTTACAGAAAGTAGTTTTATAATCATATAACGTTATAAAGATATTTTCCCTAGAGGATTAGTAAAAATCACGAATAGAGAGTACCCGTTACTTACTAAACTAATCTAATACATATAATAAACATCAAATCGAATATTTATTAAAGTCGGAATCAGAAGCAACATGAAGGATAAGGGCGGTAGATCCTTTATTTTTGAGCTAAGGCCAAGTGACGTGGGCACCTAAAAAAACAAGTTTCATTCCTGGAAACGCAGAATCCCGGGATTTTCATGCTTTTTGTAATCTCGGGAGCTACACGTAGCTGAAATAATCAAGGAGGTAGCTAATTTTGGCTTGACTAAGAGTTTCGACCTTCGATATAAATTTTAGCTGACCGTTTTGTCGTAACAAAGACCATTGATACCAACTTCGTTGGGACCGCCAGCAATAGGTAAGAGTGTAATAAGAGAAAGGGAGTAACGGCCACGTAGGATTAGTGAGAATTTTTCCAGCTTACTGAAGTGGGGAGGATATATATAGGACTATCTGTCATGATCAGTTCCTGTCTGTCGAATATAGCTTGGTTAAATAAAATTATTAATTTTTAAAGAAACTTCATTTCGTAGTCTACCAGCACGACCAAGCGGATAAATTTCCGATACTTTCATTTATGTGGATAACGTAAGCACTAATACTTAAAACTGATTTATTTAGTCCTTGTAATCTTAAATTTAAATAATTCAAATGTCTTATAGTATCGACAAGAAAAGCTAAATCTCATTTTTGAGAGGCAAACACTCACTGGGCAGTTCATTGTTTTCTTCCAAATATTTTAAAACACGCTCCATCAAATTTCAAAATCTCATGAATGCATTTCCTTTAGAAAACCAACTCGCACGATAATGAGGGAGTGTTGTCTACATTATAATTTTCTATTGTAATTTAGTTAAATGAATTTAAAATAAATTTTGATGTTTTATTTTGTCTGAGACAACCACATCTTTCAATAAAACAGTAAAGAATTTAACAATTATTACCTTTTCAAATTTTTTAAATTCATTTTTCAATTTTTTAAATCGTTTGAGAAACCACGACGTCTTTACAGGAGAATGCCGTAAAATATTACTAAAGCAAAAGGGATAAATTAATCATGAATGAATTCGCTCAATGAGGCCTTTCAAGGTGTTCAATATACAAGGGGTGATCAAATGAAAAGGTACGAAACGACACGGTGGGTACAAATATATACTTTATTCAAAATATACACCATAGGCCTGAGCACAACGATCCCACTGATGAACAAGCCGCAAGATTCCTTGTTCCCAGAATTCCTTTGGCTGTGACGAGACCCAGTCCTTCACAGTGTCCTTGAGTACGTCGTCCGAGTTGAAGCGCTTTCCTTTCAGGTGTTTCTTCAGTGGACCAAACACATGGAAATAGCAGGGTGACATGTCCGGACTGTAGGATGGATGGTCCAACGTCTCCCATTGGAACTTGTCCAGTTCCATTTGTGTGACTCTGGGAGACGTGTGGACGCGCGTTATCATGGAGCAGAACCACACCCTCCGTAAGCAGCCCCGGTCTTTTGTTCTTGATGGACCTGCGTAGGCGTCGGAGTGTCTCACAGTACACTTCGGAGTTTGCTTTTTCTGTGCTTGAGTAATTCTGTGCTCGCATCATTTGGACGCCGCTTTTTATAAGTGCCTTTGCTCTCTCCTGCGCATGCGGGCACCCGCGCATGATCCGATCCCAGTCAGAGTCTCCAATGGCATCCCGAGATGTCTCGCTACATTCTCCCTTGGCGGAATAAGCAAATATTTAACTGTTTCATTTTTATGTCGTTTCGTACCTTTTCATTTGATCATCCCTTGTATATCTATTAAAACTTTTTTAGTGTAATACGCATTTTTTACTCTTACTAATAAATAGCTATGGATTGATTTAGGATAGGATATCATAGAAAAATTCTTAGTTTAAAAAATACTCAAAGCTCATAAAGATTGGAAATCAATGATACGTAAAACAGCTTTTTTCGCCAAATCTGTAAAAATCACCATCTAATTTGCTATTTAATTAAAGTACGGGCCTAATATTAAATTACTTGCAATTCTAAAACGCTTGGATGAGAATTAAATACAGAAAATAAGCGCTCAAAATCTCTATATAACTTTTGAATATTTTTCACAGAATATTTTTTGTGAGTACAGTGGAAGTAGCAATATTTTTTTTAAAACGAATTCGATCATCGATTTAAAAAATTGGGATTTCATTTCTAATAATAATATCGATACGGATCGATTGAACCCAGACGGTCAAATTTCACCTCCATTCCGAATACAAGAAAGAAAATAATATTCTATTCGTCTGGTTTCAATCGATCCATATCGATATGATACATTGAAAAACGATAGTATGGATGCAAGTTATTTGAAATAATATATTCTTAAGGGGAACAGCAACATTATTAACTAATACCTACTACCATATTAAGTCAAAGAAGTAACATATATAGAGACCATACGTAATACAATTTTCATTAAAGGATGTTTCTAAAATATGGTGTGTTTTAAATTATAATTATCCCTATTTATTTAATTATTCGATAAAGCTAAATAAAGAACAGTTTCTAATGATTAATTTTTATTAATATCTCCAATTTACACTCCAATTGTAAGATATATATAAAAAAATTACTCACACCTAGTTACTGGAAAATGAAAACAAAAACGAATGAAGTTATATAGAAAAGTACTTTTTAATTAAACACGCAAATGAAAACTCCCAAGCCCACATGCAATAGCTACATTCTGTAAAATATTTCATTTTATCACTTAAATGTATTTTGTTTCGAAAAAAAAAAGAAACAATACAGGAAAACCAGATTATTATGCAAAAGAAATGTTCTTAGCTATTTTCAACTTATGTGTGATGTTATGTAATTTTTGCAACTATTTGTTCGATTTTACAAAATGGATTAGAGTGACTTTCTGATACTTTCTACTAAGAACTTTACAAAAGAAAAATTATTTTGTTGATGATATATATACTTTTTTAATTATTATAAAGAACATATATTTCTATACATTGAACGTATCCCAATTGAAGTGAAACTTCTTTGCGGATGGGAGTGAATGGGAAATTTACACAGTTTTGCATAACAGTGAAAAAGCGAACGGAAGTAGTGATTCCCCCATCCCCCCGAAACGTCACCATGGTGAGGAGAATGCGAGCTTGAGGAAAAAGGGGGGGGGACACCACGTGACTTGCGTCATATCCGTGAAAAAGTTGGACGTTTGGTAAGGGGAAGTTGTGCATCAAAAGTATATCTTGCTGCTATGGACGAAAGGCGCTTAGGTATTAGTGACATTAAGTGGGTACCCTTGCTACTCTCGTAACGAACTCGCGGGGCGTATTTTCGTAGTTTTTATGTAATAAACGTGCCGTTTTCAACGAATAATCGCATCCAAAACATTACCATTATATGGCTCTTCCCGTTACGGGAGTATCTGGGGCATTGTGTATATGTCACTAACGTTCGCGCCAGAATCGCTACGGCTAGCGTCTTGTAAACAAATTCAGTGACTTCTGTGAGTGATGCATTAAGTTTATATTATTAATTTTTATTTCCACTGAATCAAAATAAATTCTGGTCAGATTGGTTAGAACAAATGCAAGAAGAGGAAAAGGGTTTTGTGAAAGAAAAAAAAAAGCAAAACTAGCAGCAATTCCTGGCGAAAGTCTATAGATCACCAGGTAGTTCTGTCGCAGTTTTTATCATCTTTATCCATAAATGTTTAGTGCTGTACACATCAGAGGCTGCAGCAATCATTGGATCCGATGATGATTAAAAGCCGATTATCTTAACTGGAGACTTTAATGTTAATTTTGCTTCAGAAGAAGCAAAGCCACTCATTGAATTCTTGAAACGGACACTGAATTTGACAATGAATAATGAGATTCTAGAGAAGGAAAAACAATTTACGGAACCACGATTGATGCAGTTTTCTCACATTTTCTTGATTGACTACAATCGAGGATTTTTATATCCTACTTTAGATATCACACACCTATTGTTTCTTTCTTGGCAAATGATGATACAGAAAATTGAATAAATATATTTTCATACAGTAAATGAAGTTCGAATTTTATTTGATTAAAGTTATCTCAGCAGTTTAATATAATTAGATCTCTTTCTGCATTTACAGCCATCGTCGCCAAAGAAATTTCACTTCTATTGCGTGGCTTTCCACGTTCTTTTTTTCCCCCATTGGTTTTCGATGCCAATATATATTTTTTACCAACGTTATGTAATTTTAATTATATTGTAAACTATATCTTAATTATTTTGTCTTTCTAAAAGTTAAGGTTCCATCAATTACTTTTATATTTATCTTTCAAGAAATGAAAAAACAAAAAAGGTGCAAATAAGGTTTATGTATAAATCACATACCACTTCTATAACAACTTCACAACTATGCCTTCCATTATTTCTTATAGGAACTGGATTCTTACATAGTAGTTGGAGAAGACTACGGATATCCTATTTATGCAATTTGAGCGAAATAGTTATATCCAGGAGATGTTGACAGGATGGTAGTTAATCTGAGGGATGGGAATGGGATTGTCAGAAGCTGGTATTGCTGAGCGTCTTGATGTGCTTCATCATGTAGTCCAGAATAGGATTAATTTGTATCCGAATCGGCATCAAGAAAGTCTGTCACAGTTCAGCCTTAAACCATCTTAGATCATTGTACCACCCCAGATGTGGCAATATCTTGTATTATGGGGTACAGACAAGGACTCCCAATGATGATCTTCTGTGTGTATTCTTTTAATATATGACAAAAAATACCTGTTTACAGCAGGCAAGAATACCCGTTTCTTGACCAGATAGCAATGAGCTTCTGTATTTTGAATTGTTGAGTCCCTACTAGGGTTTCTTACCCGGGAAATCATAAGATTTTCATACTTTTATTATTCCCGGGAATGATACTTCATTCCCGGGAATTCCCGAGAACAACACGGGGCTGAAATATTCCGAGGTAGCTAATTTTGACTGGACTGAGGATTTTGACCTCCGACATAAATTTTAGCTGATAGCATGGCTGCAATTTACGATCGTGTAGCCCAAATTCCTTGAAGGAAGATATTGTTACGTAGATCGGGGTTCGAGGATTTTATGCAAAATCAGTTGTAAACAACAAGACAGTTCTTTAGCAGCGATGATAATTTATTGTCGAAAATCAATCCTTGAAATGCAGGATTCAGCAGCAAAATCCACAAAATAAATAATAGAAGGATTTCACACCTTCAACAGCACTCAGACACAATAAGCAGTGTCTAAAATACACGTCTGTAAATGACTATTCACAAGCACAGCCGAGCTAATCAAGGAAAGTCTACTAATCGCTAATCAAAACGATGCTCACTACTCGCTGGTTGAAATCAGACTCGCTACTCGCTGGCTGTAACCAGACTGACTGTTGCGGCGATTATCGCTCTATTTATAGCAGGGACCGAAATTTCTGGAAAGAGGTGCTCGCACCACAGATCGTGAAATTAGTGGATTTCTCTACTAATTTCTAGAAGAATCCAGAGGGGGTCCTGAACTCGCCAACATGATCACCAATGTTGCCAAATTGGTCACCAAAGTCGCCAAATTGGTCGCCGAAAATCATGCCAACTTGGCTGTATCGCCAATATTTCGCCAAGTTCCCATTGAATCGCCATTATAACTCAAGGGACGGCGTTGCTTGTGAATATTACAATTTCAACAGGAAATAAATATAGCATAGAGTAATATAAAGGCATTGCACATCCAAATACAAATTATTTGCATTATTTTATACAAAATTCGTAACAATATGTTCCCCAGCAGTGGTGTAAGAGTGTAATAAAAGATGTAGGGTTAGGAGAATTTTTATAGCTTGTCGTAGAAAAAAGTCCTATTTGACCTGATCAGTCCTGCCTGATCTGTTCTGTCGAACGTCGCTTCGCTAACTAAAAAAGTATCTAGTTTTTAGGGAACATCATTCCGCGTTGCTTACCAGCACGACTATTGTGATAAAATCCCGATATCTTTATTTATGCTGATAACGTAAGTTTTTACGCTTTAAACTGATAATTATTTAATTTGCTATTTTTAAACTTTTTTCGGTTACTTGTCTTTATTATAAACTATTTAATTGAATCATCAGCTTGAAGAAGGGAATGAACTCCCAATTTGTTTGGCGGAGAAAAATTTTTAAAAAATCGCGCAAATTTTCTTATTTTCCATTTTTCTTAACGAAATTTTTGTGTGATTCTTACATTAATATTTAGTTTACAAGAATTCACATTTTTAACGTACGTGATCGTTACTCCAGTAGAAAATAAATTTTCAAGTATTTATTAATATTTATCTCTTAGTAGCAATATTAGAAAAATAATTGATTCAGGGATTGATAAAAAAATAAGTGAAAATCGATCCTCAAACATGAAACTATGTGAGTCTTAGAAAACATATCCTTAGACATCAGCTGAAACTGAGAGAGCATTTATTTTTGCAGCAGAGTTATTAAAAATAAAGCTAAGAACTAGACTGAGTGATAAAAGCATAAATTGCTTGTGTTTTTTCAAATTACTCGCTGAAAAGGAATAATTAACATATTTTGCATTTTTTGAATTTTTGCTGAACATATAAATGAGCATAAATTTTGGAATTTATATGTATCCTTATTTTATGTAATTATTATTAATATCAATTAAAAATAACATGTTTTTAAAATTTTTAAATAATATGATGTATTTTCGTGAATGACAAGTTCCTGGGATTTCCTGAAAATTCCCGGGAATCGAAAATGCCGAGAAATAAAAAACGCTAGTCCCTACATAGTTTAGAAAGCGATTCAAGTTGCGCACTTATTAGAAGGGGACAAGACACTGGATACAAACAATCTCTAACATTGTTGAAACATACAGTTACAGAGAAGAGATGCAATTTTGTGATTTGGAGCAGGAATCGTACAGGATAATCGAACTGATTTGTATATGTATTATGGGAGAACGTTTCTGTGGAACAAGTTTTCAAATATAGTGCCACACTATATGCTGGTACTATCGAGGATGAATTCATTTTAATGGGAAATGATTTTCATGCTAAGTTAGTCGATGAGTATCTTGATGATCAAGAGGTTTTGAGCGAATTGAATGGCCAGTGAGAGAGAGCTTGATTTCCCGATCTTAAGCTGATAGAGCCATTTTGGATTACCTTAACAGATAGAGGAGTTAAGTCCTCCTCCATGGAGCGATGCTACTCATTTCAGTATTCAACAACTTAATTCACAGTATGGAAAATTACTGTTGCTAATCCAATACGAGCACATAGAATGATAACAATAAATTTATTATTATTTTTTTTATTTTTACAAGAATTTCTAATTTACTTTCTTAAAATTTGATAATAAATTTTTACCAGAATTTTACTTCTTCTTTTTTGTTTTTGTAAGAATCATGCTTGGCCGTAGAAATTGTTTATTTTACAATACGTACATTTTTAAAGCATAATACTTCTAACTTACGTGTTCTTATATTGATTTCGCTTTTTCAAATAGGACACAATAGGCTCTGATCCAAACTTAATTTTTGGGAGGCAGTGTGTGTGTGTAGAGCATTTTTATTAATTTTCATTGGTTACATATTACAATTATATATAAATTTAAGTTATTGACTACATTATAATTTTACATAATTGGATATTACATTAATTCCTACTATTTACAAAATAATGCAAATTATTGAATTACATAAATTAGTACGAGGAAATAATGATTGAGTAAATGTGAATGAATTATATGTATAAATGTAATTTTAAAGAATTTGCATTACAAATTAAGAGTTAAATATTTTAAGGATACTTTGTTTTTTGAGCCTCAATTTAGATGGAATAAAAGTATATATATATATATATATATAATACTTTTTTGCTCCAGACATTGTGCATTGATGCACAATTTTTCATCACCATAGGGGCTCTATTCTAGATTAAACAATATCTCTATAAATGACATCTCCTAAATGAGAGCAAAATTTAAGACAGAGCAAAAAAAAGTATGTTGATTCATTTAGCCGTATGAGATAACATGAAAATTATATTATTATTTAATTTAATTATATTATATCTAATCATTCCGTAGGTTAACGTAACCACATTAGTGATCAATCATAGATAAGAGGGACAAGCCTCATATATAAAGATAGTTATTAAGTACGAGTTCGTATAGCGAAAGTTATCGTATGGAGTAAATCACGCTCTTCAATAGAATGACAAAAGTCATGATGATCCGTTTTCGAGTCTGAGGCAGGACCATTTTTTGAACTGTCCATTTAAGTGAAATGTTCACATAGTGTCTGTATATAATAGGCAGAAAAATTGGCATGATCAGCAGTTTTAATTTACAAACTGTGGGACGCCATGGGTAATTTATAAGAGAGATAAGCGCTGTGCATGGTTACAACTAATGGACGAGCTATCGTAGAGACATTGACAGTTCAAATAAGTCAACAAGAGCAAGAAAAAAAAAGCGATTGGAGATAGCAGTGCAATGCACTAGCCTTCGCAGCTAACTTTGGATGAAAATACCCATGTTCACAAGCATTCATTGCAAGAAACATTTAGGAGTTTGCAATCCAACACAAATATTGGTCCATAGAACGGTGGCAAAAAGGTTGTTTCACAGATGATTCTCATTTCTTTATGCATCGGATTGATGGACATGGTCGTGTAGCAGAAAAGAAGCTTCAACAAACCATTGTTGAGCATCAACGCAAAGGATTCAATATAATAATCTGGATAATATTCTCTTGGATAATGGCTTTTGTACCATTAATTCCTAAAGAAAATTCAATATTCGAGGATGATTATCCAACAATTTCACCCTGCATGAAACTGTGTATTCTGTAAATGATGAGATTTTTTAACAGGACAATACCACATGCCACGTGCCCTAAATTGTCCACGAATGCTCTGAAGTATACGGATAACTTCCATTTACCGGAAGAACCCTCCGGATAAGGCCGACAAATACTTTAAATTTCAGCGAAAGTTTGTGGATCGGAATATCAGACAGGAAGGCTGTCAGCTTCAGAATCCTCATGGGTTATGTAAAGTTACACTGTTCGCGTGGTCAAATATTCCCGTGGAAACCTTACACGCAAATATTGAGGCCCAGCCTTGTCACTCTGATCATAGAAATGCTTTTCCATTCTGTACTTAGCTGTTTAACTTTTTATGTCACTTTTTTTCTTATTAGCTCGTAGGGATTTCAAAAAGTAAGGTAGCAAGCTACTTCACGGCAAACGTTTATTCAGGAAATAAAAAAGAAATATATATAATGTAAGACGGTACAGGTATATATTACACTGTGGGGTCACGCATGCGCGTGACCCCTTTGAATTACTTCATAACATAGTAGCAGGAGGGATTCCACAGCTATTTGCCGAAAAGACATTACATTCCAGATTAAATAAGCAAAAAGTATATTCATTATTAAACTGATAAGTTTACAGCCTTTTACTGTAGAAAAGTTCTAATCTCAAGTCAGATTATTGCAGCCATTGCTCCGCAGATTCCGGAACTCCGACTTTCAAATCTCCCTTGGTCCTTGAGGGGCGGCTGCCTTCCCAAACTCTACTGAAGAAAACTAAAGAGTGAAATCATCCCGTAAATTGAAGGAGATCGAGAGCCCCCCATCAACATCCAAGCCGACCTTTTAAACTCCCTTGGCGGGCCACTTTCATGTACTCCCACACCTCTGATTTGTGAGCAGAACAGATCTGCCTCCTTTTAGTCCATTGGTGCATGGAGGCAATGGGCCTGCACATATGATCCCAACTTCGACATTATATCTTGTTCGTCATCTGGAGGGCGATAAATCGGCTTCTCTCATTGCCACTGAGAGTGTGCCTTTGTCACGACCGACCGACATTCCGCTTCAATCCAGTCGTTTGCAATCCACATGTGTGAAGGGTTACCCAACACAATGGGTGATGTTAACTGGAGCTTCCTTCCAGAATGTTGAGACTAATGATCATCTGGATGTCGGCGAAAGAAAAGGTGCGGCGACATGGAAGCCGTTTTCCGAGTCGGCTCGCGTGTGTTATGCCCTAAGCATGAGGAAATGATAGCCGGTCTTTGTTTTGGGACATACAATTCCCCATCTAGACAACTGTACATCAATCTTGGCAAGTATTGTTGGAGAGAGTTCTACAAATGAGCAGATGTTACATTACTTATCACGACATTTGTACCCTCTGTACACCAGACCATCGAAGCCAGTTCGAGAAATCAGCGTCAATACTGTGCATCCTTGTCAAGACGGCTTGCTGAACTTAAGCATCAGTTCTGAAATACTGACCTTCCAAGTGTTTCTTTTACACTTTCATCACGACAATGGCGCATCTTTGTCCCACCCTCTGCGCCGCTCTCCGTACCGCTAAAATTGAAACAAAAACACAAATTCCTTTAAAATCTGTTTATTCTACTTTGATAAATAATAAACAATTACAATTACTAACAGTTCTCACTATAATGATTCATTTGTGGATCCTAGAACCCGAGTTATCTCAACCCTTGCGATGAAAGTGTTAAAGGTCCGAAGAGATGTAAATCACTTGGTACGAAGGTGGAACCGTAAGGAAGGTAGTGCAATATCTCTCATCAGGAACGCTGTATCATATCGTTGGTTCATGTGCACTATACCACTGAGTTCTTGTGCAATTTTACTCAGAGTAATGTGACGATCACCTCGAATCAAAACTTCGACACGACAAATATTGTCAGCTCCGGTGGATGCGTTTGGTTGTCTTGCTCTTTCTTTATCTCGCTCCTATGTTCTACCTTTGACTAATTCCGTGCACCAAAACCAGACCTCTGTTTTTGTGACTTAATACTTCTACCGTACAATTCTCCTAATTTCCGGTGAGTTTAGGCTGGGGAATTTTTCTTTAAAAGGCAAAAACCGTATCTCACTTTTTATTTCAATTACGGACAATGTTTCCGTCAAAGCAACCATCTTGTAACTGAGATTTAGTCTAGTTACTGGAGAACCACCTCTCTCTACCGGCACCGTTTGAATACTGTGATCGCCTTCAGAGGGATTTTTATTGATACGGATAATGTACACACACATCCGAGCACTTGCTACCTTACTTTTTGAAACACCCACGTAGTAAATAAAAATCAACTTTCTGTGTGTTTGTCAATTTTTTATTATTATTTAGTGATATTATGGACTTTTACAAAAAATATTTATAATTAAAAAAAAAGCTTATGCACACATTTTAAAATTTGTTGTTAAAGATATTTAAATAAATTTTTTTCCCTTTTTCGCACATTCAATTTGAAGCAATAATAAAGAGCCCCCCCCCCTCCAAACTTTCATTTAATGCTAGTATATTTGTGCAAGCAAATAATATATTTTTTGGAAATAGTCATTGAACAATTAAGATAAGTTAAAATTTATTTTTACTTAACATTAATATTTAGGTTAGAGACTACTTATTTTTCTCATCGCATATATTAAGCGGACATTTAGAATGCAGCGTGCGATATCATGCAGACTAGAAAAACACTCGTTCTTACTTATCCAGTAATAAAAATAGAATAAATAATTCCTCAATTTTTATCGAAGTTAAAATATAAAACATTTTTGTGTTTTAATTACATATTGCATTAAAAGGAGGATTTACCATTATATTCAAATATATATTTTTATTAAAACCTTTTTTCAACTTATATTGTAAAATAAAAAGTTTTTAATTAAGGAGGTATTTGAGACTTACAAAATGACAAACTAACTTCAACTTGCGTATGAACTTAATTACATTATTTGTTGATAAAAAAAACGGTTTTGAGACACTTCCGTACAAGCCATTCCAAAAATAAATTTTCAACTTCTATCAATATCCATAAATAACTTTTCTTTGTCTCTTCACAAGTAAAATTCTCATTTCTTGTTGGAGTTTATTAGATTTACATTGACGAAATGAATTCTTTCTTTCGAGGGTGCACTTTAAATTCACTTTCACAAATTGAATGGAATGCCGAGCTTCGTTATAAGAGCCTTTCGAAAATCGCTGCAAAATAGAATTATGGATTCTCATGCAGACGATATTACTCTCTTCCATCAATTTATTTAAATCGAAAAGAAATTGAAATATGGATGAATTACAGACAAACGATTATTTATTTTATCTTTTTTGGAATGGAAAAAGAATGTCCGAAAGAAAAATTAAAACCATTTTTTTTTTCATTTCTGTTTTACATAAATCGGATTACTTCATGAAAAAGAAATATTTGCTTCTTAAAGTACACTGATATGTTTTCAACTTCAAATGAAAACGTTCAACTTCAAAAGTTGTTGAAAATGCTACTTCTAGTACAAGTTCACTTTGGGAACGAACTATATCACATTTGTGTAAGTTCAACTGATATTAAAAATATTTTGAAAGCTACAGAAAGTGTTATGAATGAAATAAATAAAACTAGAATCAATTGTGCATTAGATTTTATACACGTTTTTTAGATTTTTCTTTTAAAAAGAATAACTGAACTTTTTCTGAATGGTATGACGACAGATTGTTTCAGTGAAATTCTGAAATTCGTTAGATCAAAAACTACGTGTGTTTTTCTTTTTTAAAGCTCAAGAAGAAATACTTTTGTGATACTTTTGATCCACTCGAGTGGAAGCATGAGTAAAAAACAAAGTTAAAATGTTTCGTTAGCTAAAAAAGCGTCCTCTGGATGTTTACCTTTTGGTCAGATTTTATACTTCAACCTAAAAAAAAAAAAAGAATTTTTAGTGTTATTAGATAGAAAAGTCAAAGGCTAAAGTGCTTAAAAAGTAATTTTGTGTTGCTTTAATCTTTCAAAAACATTTTTTGGCAACATTATTTTTTTTCGTTTTAAGGGGATGGGGAGAAGAACTAAGGAACTAAAGAATGGATGTTGTGTTGAGAAATCTGGAGAAAAACATATTCCGAAACTTGATTACAAAATTATAATGAATTTTTTTAGTAAATATTTCCTTACTTTTTTCTTCGTTTTTTTTTAACCGATAAAACATTTTAGCATTTTGCTTTAAAAGAGAAATATCTGGAGCCTCTTAATATAATGTTTCATTTAGTCTCTATAGAAAGCGAATTTGTAAAAAAGAAATGGCAAAAAGTAGTAATGAAAAAATATGGATTTGAATTAAAATTATGTCTTTAAATTAAGTTTTTGGAAATAGAACTGTCTGACAGAAATGTATCAAAATTTTGATTTCAGATAGCTAAGAGGAAATCAACCTTTCAATATTAAAAACCAATGCATAATCATTATTATCAGATGCGCAGAAGGAAAATATGCGTGGCTAGCTTGTAGCTCCCTAAAATAGTAGTAGAAAGGAAAATAACTCATAAACCTACTAGAAAATTGATGGACGTAGAGGGGTGGATGAATGCAAAATCTGTCGTTGTCAATAGTCCTCTCGGTGGCGTGGCTTGGAAGTTAAAAGAATAAAATATTGCCTCAGGTCATCTCGTACCTTGAACGAAGTTCAAAACTTTGAGTTCCGCAGTCAGAAGGCTTTGTTTGGATTTAAAGTGTGACGTAAATAAAAACATCAAATTAAATTAAATGTAAAAACAAATGGAAAGATACCCTTTAAATTATATTAAAAAAAATAATTATATGTGCATAAGAATGTAATATGGAGCAAACCTATATAAGAAAAAGGAAGAGTTTATTTATGTTTTAAGTGCTTAGAGCAAAGACGGAAAGGACTAAACACACTGCAATTCACAGAAGCTATGACTGATTATAATGTACACCCCTCGAAACGATATTTTCGAAACTTGCTTCAGATTATTTAATAAAATTAAGTGTTGAAGCGATTTTCGGTACAATCTATGGTTTCCTCACGGATGACATGCTGTAGAGTTACGATTTTTTAACCTCCACGCCAATTTAAAGGGGCAAACAAATTACAGGGCTAACATTTCATAAAAACACTCTGTCACAAAAAATATTTGCACCTAGAAGCAAGTGATCCAAATTTTGACACCGATGGGGCAAGGATAAGCACGCTGTGCGCATATGAGATGTGCAGTTGGGAGAGTTTAAAAGCAGGATTGCTCTTGCCATAGGGTTATTCAAACAAATCTGTCAACTTGGATGGACAGTATTGAACTAAAGATGCCTCAGAGACGTAACCGGTGACATTACAAATAATTGTTGGATTTTGAGAGGGGGCATATAGAAGGCCTCAGAGAAGCAGATTATTCGAACAGGCCTATCGGCGGCCACCTCAGTCGGAGTGATATTGCTCAGTATTGGCAACAATGGATCACAGAAGGGACATATGGGAAGGTCAGGGAATGCCAGGAATAGAAAATGCATGAGTTGATTGCACAAGCAAAAGAGGGTCCACATCCTCACCAACAAAAGACACTAGAGTCGGTTCGACGCCATATACCCTTTTCCAGACATACGGGAGTATACAGGAAAACCATTTGAAGACGACTATCCAACGCAGGTATAAGCAGCCGTGTGATCTTCAGCGATGTATCCTGATTCATTCCGTATGCTGATGAGTAGTGCATATGAGTGTGGAGGTTCCAAGCCACCATCTCGATCTGGCATTTGTTGACGAGATGCATACATGCATACAGCAATTACAAATGATGCAGCAGAGTGAAGAGCGATTTGTTGGGACACACGATAACCTCTAGTCATTATACAACCCACTTTGACGGCACACAGTGGCGTGGACGAGATTTTAACGCCAACTGTACTGCCTATGCTATCAAATAGCACACGTGTGCCATTTATCAGTAAGACAACGCTCGTCCACATACTGAATGACTCTCTCAACAATGTCTCTAAGGATATGACATACTCAATTAGCCTGCCACATCACTTGAATTCTCGCTAATAGAACACTTCTGGGACGTGCTTAGAAGGCAACTGTAGCCATCCCTGAATACTGGTGAATTAATTGACTGCTCAGTTGCAAATATTTTGGCATAATAATCTTAGGCCACCTTATTGATCCGACGTCACGCCTCATGTCGGCTTCTATAGCTGCTACAGGTGGATTTGCTACCTACTGATTTGTAACATTTTTCATGCCATATTTTCTTAATAAAACAATCTGTTCTTCTGAATTTGTAATTATTTGCTTCATAAACATGTTAAATTTCATGATACTTTCTCGTTTCCTTCTGGGCGCATATATTGTTTTGTGACAGAGTGTATATTAGTGGTCAACAACTAGGGCACCTTCTAATAACGAGTTGGTTCACCTTTACCTGAGATCACAACCGATATTCCTATTTTTCTTGGGGGTATGTGATATCGCTTGTGAGGAATATTACCCCATGTTGACCCAACGGCGTCTCTAAATTGAGTTAAATTGGATTACGGTGTTTCCAAGCTCTGAAGTGATCCTTCAACTTTGTACCATAGGCTACCAATAGGAGGGAGTTTTAGAATGGTTATGGAAACAGCTTTAACTCTAATTGAAATCCTTCAAAATAATTTTATACCCTTAGAAAATGGTAGCAAGATACCATTGTCCTGTTGAAAGTGACTATCTTTATACAAGAAATTATAGCCAAAAACGCGAGTGCATGTGATTGAAAATATTGAGATTTGCTATTCTGTTAATAGTTTTTAGTTATAGATATCAAGTGACTTAATGTACTACATGAAAATATTCTCCACTCCATAATTCTTGCTTTTAGCGCTATATTCAAATAGTGCAATCCCCATGAAAAAACGGAAAACAAGAATAATTGGACAAAGCTACTTTTTCCAGTTTTCAAGTGACCAATTTTGTGGTTCCTGTGCTCACAACAGGAGCTCTTTACTATTTTCAGGGTTATCGATGGCACTTATGATGGTTGTCCGCTTCTGTAGCCAATTTTTTGCAACGTCCATCCTGTTGCGCGTCGGGTTTACACAGGAGATGTTGAAGTCTAGTTGTTTTCCTCAAAATGTATTGCGCGCAATTGTAGAATATTATCATAAAACAGAATGCGGTCGCAAAGCCTTCACATGGTGTGGAAGTTAGGTGGATGATGTATTACATGGGAGTATTCGGATGATTCTTCATTCGTTACTTCATCAGGATTAAAAATCACCCATATATAATTGCTCGTTTAACTCTAAAGAACTCTTCAGTTGAGATTTCTAGGTCGTGGTAACCTATTTACTATGACCTAGAATTCCTGCATGTTATAAGTTCGAACCCTTGTGCCACTGAAGATCTGCCGTGTAGAGGGGGTTGATGCACGTTTAGGACCCTATGATGCACCCTATGAAGGCCCCTATGTTGTAGTTTCGACAGGGATGTGCCTCCTCAGGTGCCCTTCTCGTTCAAAATTATGAGGTTCGTCACCAGCTGCCCTTGTGTTGTTTTATAGTGTGACGTACATAAACAACCACTCTATTAGCTAAGCTGAAATATATAAACACAGTTTTTTATATTTTAATGACGTCACAATATGCTATTCACCAATGAAACATTTTCTAACCAAAAGTATTCCTATCTGATATTTTTCCTTCAACAATAGATTTCATTTAATGTACATCTTTATTATTCAGTGGCGAAAAGCCATATATTAAAATAAACTATTCATTTCATTATGCCTGCAGGAAGGATTATTTTTGTTGTTTTTGAAATATGAATGTAGCACCTTTATTAAAATGAAACAGAATATGCTCGGTTTTCAATTTACTTTAGAGCATATTTGGGTACTGACTTAGTTTTTAAAAATAAAAGATCTCAGAGAAAATATATTACTCCCTTTATACTTTGTGGTAATTTTATTATACATTCAAATGAAGCCCCTGGGGTAATGTGGACACATTTATTATCGACTGTTTTGCAAAAGAAACTACAGAAATTCAATAACGATGGGAAACATGTTTCAGTAAACGTAATTATGTTAGCGCACCTACATAGATTCTGCTTAAAAAAACCTCTTAAATGTATGATAATTTATTTTCATCTATCACTATTCATTTGTGTTTTCGTACATTAGCATAAATTATTGTTAATTGAAATTATATTTTATTATATAAGTCTACTGTTTTATTCTAATAAAAAAATGTTTTTATTAATCTACCAAATAAAAGCCATTTAATTATCTATTTACAATTGGATTATATTTTAAAGTAAAGTCGGGCCCCGATTTAGCCCTATTTAACAAAATTTGCAATTTAACGAACTTTTTTCCTTCGGTTAAAACGAAGGCACACTCTTTGTTTATTGAATAATAAACCTCACAAATTAACAAATTATTTCAACAGTCGAAAATTTTTTTTTATTAGTTTGGATTAGAAACAATTGGATTTCTTTTCAAAAATGACATATCCTTTTTGTAAGGGACAGAAAAAAACTTTTCTTGTCAGCTGAAAATTTCAACGGGAAAGAGTGTAGCCCATAATTAGACTTTACAGATGCAGATGAGTCAAAATGCAACCTATCGCGTGAGTTTTGAATAGGATAGGAAATTCCTTTCTGAAACTCTATCAAAATTGTTACACTTTCTAATGCTTTACATTGAATAAAAACTGTGAAAACATGCATCATGCAGCAGGAGGTAAATGATGCAGTATTTTTTTCTCTGCATTAAATCGAAAAAAAAAAAGAAAAAAACCCCTTTTCGAATCAAGAATCAAAAAGATTCCCAAATATTTATTAATTAACATCTTGCAATTTCCAATTAACAGGTGCGTAGGAATTTCTTTATAAAATTTTTAGTTGCTCAATAAAAAGTGTGTAGTTTCTATATATGTGGATATTTTTTGTATAGCTACTTACTAAAGAATTTTCCGAAGATAAGTGCAAAAAATTTCTATTTTGTTTCGATCCCGATATTATGAATAATCCTGAATTAACAAATAAAGTTTTTGGTCCCAATAAATTCGTTAAATCGGGGTTTGACTGTACAAATTTTTAATTTCACCACTGGTAAAAACATTAAACATATGTTTTTAAAAATATTTTATATAATTAATCTACAAGCATAGAACTTTTGAAATACGTAGAAGTTTAAAGAATTTTGCAAAAAGCTTAGCAAATATTGATCTTAAAATACGTAAAAATCTAAAAGTCTTAAGAGATTACCACCGGATGTTAGAACATTGTAAATATAAAGTTTTCTAAGCTCTTCGAAAATTTATAAGAATCGAATTTACAAGAATGATTTTATTTCCTTAAAATTATTTTTCATTTTGAATTTCTCTCAGAGTTTATTTTTTTTTTGTAGCAAATCGTGTTTCTAAGAGTAAATCTTTTATTTGATTCTTTTGGGAAATCATTTCTCACATACACAGTGATAAATATTATTTGTTTTGGGGGGCTCTGAGTTTTTTTTAAGAAATTGCTATATTTTTTCGAAACATCCTGCATATTCTATTACACAGTGGTATACAGGGTGTTACAAACTTTCAGGACACATAGAGTAAATATAGACGATGGGAAATCACATAGCAATGTATGGTCAGAAACCTTTCTCGGAGCAGGAGCGACGACACGAAAAAAAAGAAAGACGGGATATGAATAAGACGAGACATTTTTGTTATCCGATTTTACTAGCAACTTTATAAAAACGTTAACTTTATAAAAAAAAATGGAGGTATGGGGATATTTTGTGATTTATAGATTTGTTTAGTACATTTTAAGAAAAATATGCTAAAATTAAGAAGAGAAAAAGAAATTATTATTACTAAAACGGGGGAAAAATGGATAAAAATGTACAAAAAATTACATAAACGGGGTCCATTCTGTACAAAAAGTTCATGAACAAATTTTAAACTTTTCAATCTTAACTTATTATTTTGCTATTTATTTTTTAAATGAACTTCAGGATAAGAGATATTTTAATTTTTACAAAAACTAGAGTACTATCTTAGTTATTATATGAAATTGCTTAAAAAAAACGGTGATTATATTCTTAAATAAGGAAATGTCAATTTTATAATAAAGCAGAGATTGATAAATCTGAAGGTTAAAACACTTCTACTATTACGCAGAACATACACAAAAAATGTTAGTTAATTATTTTCAAAATTTTTTGAGCAATCGCTGTCCCCGATTGAGCCTTAAAAAACACATTTCGAGTAAAACGCATTTTAAAGTATGATATCTTGTTTAAAGTAGTGGTATCTGCTTTTAGTAAAACACTTGTAGTTTTTGTTCTAGCGAATGGAAAATACTAAGCTTGGTATTTTTATAAAGCTAATAAGATGACCTACAAAATAAAATGATAAAAAAATTTGTAAATTTTGTCAAAATTTATAATTTTAGGGTAGTCGGATAACAAAACAGCATAAATGCTTTGAAGTCTTTGACTGGTGTATACGATAGATGGCGCTAGGTATACTGAAGCATCAGTATGAAATTTCCTTTCTCCTGACGACAGAGTAGTAGTAGGATGGAAAGTAACATGATCGCTAAATTCGCTGGTATGCATTTGACATACGAGGTTTTTGATTGTAATGGGAAGAGTCGTACAGTGGCTGTTCACCTAGCGTTACCCCAGGGGGCAAATTCGACGAGTAAAAACCACATAATCTAACTATAATGGCGCCACTTTACTGAGAATCAATTAGAGACAAGAGTACACAAGGTTTGAATTCCGGTACTATCTCTACGGTTTCTGTTGAATGAAACGGTTCTCAATTTCCGGACACGCCTGTTATTAACTCAAGTGCAATCCTCGTTGCTTGGCCATCGATTAATATTGCAAAAACCGATCAATAGTATATAGATATAATCTAAAGGAAGATTAATTTAGAAATCCAAACCGGAATGGTTAACAAAATATATAACTTCATGCTTGCGTTATATAAGACACTTTACGGGTAGGTATTACATCAAAATAAATCAGCTATCAATCATTGGTTAAAAGGGGCTTGAATACTGAAATATACCTGGTTTTCTTCAGCATTTTTATAAAATTAAGTATTTCTTATAAGATAATACAAAGGCATGTGATAAGCAATGCTTGTGGTCCCCCTGGACTCTTCTTATCCTTAGATTTGCATCATTTTTATCCTAATGGATATCAAGGTTTTACCTGCTTCAAGGCGAGTGAGTGAACATTAACGTTGTACTATTCAGCTACACGAGGGCCTTAGGCGAAGGACGTCGTCATTTTGAACCATGGTCAAGTGGTAAGAGTGACGCCTGAGCTGGCACCCCTCCCTCCTCTCTTAACTCCCACATAGCACCAACAGGAAGATGTTTGAGCTTCGACAGATTTAACGTGCATTCAATAGATTCTTCCACAAAATTATGCTTATAAAGTTTCAATGAAACTCAATGGCATTTAAAAAACAATGAAATAAATAAGCCTGAATGATCATAGTTTTTCCTATTTGGGTGTTCTGATACCCTTATTTTCGGAAAACTTGATCTATTTTAAAGGCAATTTATTTCATTAAATAATTCTTTAAAATAACCGCACAAACTTTAAACTAAATAAAAAAAAAACGTTTCAAATAAACAAGGAGAATATTACACTTGACTAAATTGGCAATACTAAATTATCATATATATAATGTCTTTTCCCTTCGTATTTTGTTACAAACTCAGAAATAATGCAATTTCTTCACAAGTTGTGGGTTGTACTTTAATTTTTTTTATGTTAATTTTAGTTTGGAAATAAGCAAGGTCTTCCTCTCTTTTCTTAGACAATTATGACCTATTTTTTATTGGTTCTTGGCATTCGCAAAAAACTCCTAAACCAACAAACAACACAGTAAATCACGATCTTAATTGCTTTATTTAAATAACAATTACTTTCAAGAAGAACGATTAACGTGATGAATGCAGGCATTAACTGCAATTAATTAGCATTGAAAACTAAGCAAAAATGCCCCTGTGATGTTATTTACGAAGACTTTGCTTTAGTTACACTGTCTCTAGGCAACGCCAAAGGACTGTTGAAAAAAAGGAATTGGAACTTCAAGAGCCTGTCTTTTCTATTTAGAAAACCAAATCTAAATCTTCTGATTATACAAGTTACTGTGTAATGGTTTATTTGACTGTTAATTTGTAACAAAAACAAGTCCCATTTTGTTACTCCGAAGACTGAATAGTTATTCCTTAACATTATTTTTTGAGGCTATATATGTATATTTATTTTATATCAAGGGATTGGATTTGAATTCCACACGCTTAATTGATAGAATAAGGAAATAAGATCGATTTCATATTCTGATTCCACAGTCCTTTTGAGAAAAGCCTTTTTAAAAACACACACGTTATTCTTTTCTGTTTATAAATATATTTTAACACTCTTTTACAAGCTTCACTTGTATGTAACGAAAACTTTGAACTCAATTTTTATCCACTTTAAAAGAGCAGATTAATTCGAAATTCTACTCACTTCTCAAGGACCGATGACAATACAATAATTTAATAATTTGTTATGTTTGTTAATAATTGTCCTGATAAAAATCATCAGGGTAAGCGATTTCCGAATTTCAAATCCCCATACCGCATTTGGCGACTAATTCCACATCCGATTTCCAGATTTGATGACTAAAAGATTAAGTTACAGCTTAATTTCGATTCACTATAAAAGGTTATTTTTACTTTTCTTAAACTAATTAAAAACTTAAAACTTAAACTTTTTTACTTTTCTAAATTTATTATTTTTGCTGCACTTTTATGACAAGTGGATTTGTAGCTGCATATACTAAAGTAAACATTTTCGTTTTTTCTAAATAATTTTAAAAAAATTATCGATTTAATTTTATAAACTAACATTATGTGCTACACGCAAGCATTAATTTTTATAATAATTATTAATATTTCAATAGTTTTCTACTTGAAAAAATGCTTAACATTAGACTACGCAGCTTAAGAGTACTGGCGTAGATAGTTCTGAATGGGCTCTGTATCTAAATTTCTTCGGGGCCCTCGTTTAGATATGAGAGCCTTGTTAATGGGACTAACACATGTTTGAGCCTCTGAAGTTTGGGGGCCCCGTATCATTGATGCAGTGGTAGCCACTGGCGTTGCTAGTCCTGAGTGGGCCCTGCTTTAAAATTCTTTGGGGCTCTTTTTTGGGGTCCCTTAGCGTTTTGGGATTTTTTGCTTAAACATTTTTGGGCCCTGTAGCTTGGGGGCCCCGTATCATTGATACGGCTGTTGCTACGCCCTTGCTTAAGAAGAGTTAGTAGGGGTGAGTTGAGCGTGTAAATCTCTGATAGTAAAAACAGTAAGTTTTTGATGGAAATTATTAAAATTCTCCTAGAACTATCTTTAAAAGTCCAATTTAATGGGATATTTAACTTTATCATGAAAATTATGCAAAATATTAATGCTATTGCAATTGATATTCCACGATAACTAATCGCCAAATTTTCCTCTGTATACAGATTCTATGAATTTTACAAAAATTTTGCTATTGGATTTAATTTTGGCCTTTAATTAAAGTTCGAGATTTATACTGTTGCTGGTTCATATGTGAAAATCGACATTGTGACTCCACCCTTTTGGTAAACGAGCTCATTTTATTGGAATGCGAAAAGGAGAACACTCTACTAAGGTTGCCAACCATTGAATCTGTAGTTCTGTCATTTGGGCGTACTGTAAGATTGGTCGAGAAAAATGAATGGATGTATTCTAATAAGAAGGAAGATAAAGAGGAGGATGATTTATAATTATGCTGTTGTGCAATCTATTAAACCAAAATATTAGAAGAAATAGTAAAATCAACAGCAGAAAGTTCGGATGGCACGTGACATGGGTAGAGCAAAACCACTTCTCGATGTAGTCTATTTACAACCCATTTATATACATTTATTAAGTTATTAACATTGCACTTAGAAAAATATTTGAGTGCTTTAGAGACAGACCTCGTAATTTTGTAACAAGTACCAAGGAAAGCCCTTGAACTACACACACATACCTTATCTAAAGTCATGGCCTATAGCAGATTTGAGTGGCCGCGGTAGTGTAGTGGTTATGGCCACGAGCTCATGTCCGACGTGTCACGAGTTTGAGCCTAGTGCCACTGAAGACCCACCGTGTAGCGCGGGTCGATGCACGTTAAATCTGTCGGGGCTCAAAAACCTTATATTGGTGGGGTGTAGAATTTTGGAAAGGGCTCAATTACATACTCATCACTAGACAAGGATTCAAAATCACGAGGTCCGTTGCCAATAGCCCTAGTGTTGTTTTATAGTTTGATATGTCTCTCTTTCTCACAGCTTCGAAATTACTTTTCACTGGCTGACATTTGTGATCTGTCCTTAGAGAGAAATTACCCACCAAATAAATATACTCGAGTGCAAAATTAAGATAATTTACAAACCATATACTGCGAAATTCCTTTTTGCGCGAAAAAGCTTAAGACTAAACATAGATCAACATGTAATAATACAACGGTCCCGACAAATTCCTATGTATTTTCATGCATTTTTAGAGTTTACTCCTTAAGAATCAATTTTCATATAAAGCTTCCTATATGGAAATAGTATGAGGAGTGAAATTTGTGTAGAAGCATTAAAAGAAAAAGCGTTACACTGTGTTCTGCGCATGCGCCAAGTTGCTGTCGAAAAAGGACTACTTTTCTTCTTTTTTAAAACTACGATCATTCTTTTCGTACAGAAATGAGACAAAAATAACTACAGAATCAAAAAGTTCACTTTTTCGCCACGATACGATATAATTCTTTTTACAAATTAATGAAATGTTTCCTTTTTCTTACGATTTTTTCTGAAAGGAGTCAATCGATGCGCTTTTATGAAAAGAGTTTTTCAATAGCTCTTTACGAACTTCTTACCATTGTAATGTATCGTACTAAAAAGTTCATACTTGTTCTTTTTGAATCAGTAACTTAAGATATGAAATGCCGAGAACTTTTTTTTTGCGATTTTTTCAAAAAACACTCAAAAATTTAACTAAACATTTAATAACTTCATTATTTATAAAAATAATCATACGAAACTTTTCCACCAAGTGTCAAATGTTGTTTTCCGTGTTTTGTTTAAAGATTGAATAAATTGCTAAAAAACTACAGATTTTAAAAGAGTTTTCGTGTTTTTCGTCTAATACCCTTTTCACACACACACAAAAAAAAAAAAAAAAATAAAAAAAAAAAAAAAAAAAAAAAAAAAAAAAATATTTATGCAAATTTTTTTTTACATTTTTTGTTTAAAAATCGCCGTTGTTTGTTATCTGTGTGGGAAATTTGAAAAGTATATTTTAAAAACTAAGCTCTTGAGCAAATTAAAATTTTAAAAAAATTCGCAAACTACGTTCACTAGCGTTTCTCTTTTTAGCATAATTGGCGTCGAGAACCAGTTTTCGAGCCAAGCGACACTTCATGCGTTAGCATTTTTGACAAAGAAGTTAACTATAACAACTGAAATTCAGCAAATTTAGCGGTATGTATTTAATACTGTTTTGGTGCATAGAATAGCAAAGTAACGAAGCATGATTAGCAAAAATAAACTTTATTTCAACAACACAACCAATATACACCGGTAGAATATTCCCTTTGTAGTGGTATTTTCATAAGTCAGTAATAGCCTCCGGACAGAGGTGATTGAGTTTACCAGTCTTTTTACTATTCATCTTACTATAAATGATCAAATTATGATCAATAAAATGAATGGATGGGATATTATTCTCTTTTCTCTCAACTGCCAAAGTTTCCAACGGGATCTCCGTGGTAATATTGTGTAAAAATCACACATTTCGATGTTATCAGAAACATGGCTTCGAAATGAGTTTGAATTGAACATTTTAAACACATAACACAGTATAGACGACCAAGTATTAATCGTGCGGGCGGGGTAGCCATCTATCAAAACGTGCGCGATTCACAGCATAAGTTTATTGGGTAACTGGAGAGAGTCAGAGACACGATATCATTCTTAGTGCATCAGAGAAAAGGATAGTAATGGGGTTGTAGTTTTAATAGTTTAGAGGGTGTTACATTGAACTGCTACACATTTCTGCATGTTTGACAATGTTTTACTCACTGTTTTGAGGTATATATATATATAGGAGATCTTAGATGTCTTTGTTAGGTTTTTCAGGGCTATAGTTGTTCTTTGGTTCTTGTTAATGAGCAGCAACAGTCATCCATAGATATCATCTGGTCAAGAATTACCTGAAGAGTGAGCATATTGGCAGCAAGGGTCAGCCAGTCAAATACCCGACTCTAAATGCTAAAGGACATGTTTGGGCCGCTCTTGGAAGACCAAAACCAGATCAGATTGACGATTTTATTGCCAATGTGACACATTTGGTAAAAAATGATATTTCCAAGAAGCCATCGAGAAGTCTCTGGGATTGACCCTTCTGTACATTTCTTTGAGCTGTATAAGGGATCTTTAAGACAACGGTCGAGTCAGTCGAGAACAGAATCTGTATGGGCGTTGACTGCTGTAAGAGAGATACTTTATTTGTCTGAGATCCAGCTAGTTGAAGTATTTTAGAGAGCCGTTTCTAGAGCTCTGTAAAGCTTGTTTATAATGAGTTCACTTCCCATTATAAATATATATCTATGTGTTATACATCAATCTGTCTTCTTGTAGTTATTTGTCCGTCCTTGTTCATTAATAATCTGTTATTATTCAGTTAACTCATGTCATTGGCTGCCAATTCCTCCCGCCCGCATATTTGTAACACTATTATATCGAGTCTTCTCATTCTATACTGAGATTTTGTTTTGTATATTATTATAATTATTTAAGTCATTTTTCCTCATTTTTCGAATTAACTTCATTTGTTAATTTTCTCTTAAATATTCATTTAACTTGATGCACAATGCTTCTATTTTTTTTTGTAACAAATTAATTTTTTAAAAAATCGATTAATAATTAAAGAAATAAAGCTTCTGTAAATAAAATGATTATATTTATTTGAACTACAAAGTTATACGTGATTGTTGCTCTTTCTATAAATACCATCAAGCGTAAAGCAAATCTTTGTGATACCTTATGATATTTTTTTCGGAAGTTTGCTGTATGGTTAATTTTAGTTTATTGTTAGTTTGTAAATAAATGACGAGAAATATACACAGTAGTGCCATGAATTAGGGATAGCAAGAGCTAAGCAAATTGTGTAGTGCTGCGCATCATTTATGCTCAAGTGAGGGGGCTGTGATAACAGCGTATATAGCGCGTACTGTGGTTGTTCTGAATTAGTTGTTGGAATTGTCAGTATGGGTAAACTTCCTGATTTAGATGCCTTCGATCGCGGACAAATCGTAGGTGCGCGATGCATGGGCCATTCAATTTCCAAAATCCTCAGACACCTAGAATATTCAAGGTCGACAGCGTCAAGAGTATACCAAGAATACATGGATGGTGGACAAAAAAAACTAGCGATTGGGCAAACTGCAAAGGACAATTAGCCTTGACAGAACATGGTGAGAGATGGCTCAGACGTATTGTACGTAGCCAACGAAGCCAAACATTAGCTCAAATTACCACCCAGTTGAATGATGGTGCCAGTGGTACAGTCAGTAAATGGACTGTGCAATGCTTGCTTTACCGTATAAGTTTCGGGAGCCGTCGACCTGCGAGAGTACCATTGCTCAATGCTCGCCATCGTGCTGAAAGTCTTGCCTGGGCAAGAGAGTAGAGTGTAGAGGACTAGACACGAGTAGCATGGAGTGATGAGTCTCGATTCCGATTACTTTATGCCGACGGGAGGCTAAGAATATGGCGTTAGGCTCATGAAGCAAGGCATGAAGCTCCTCCTTGCATGAAGCTTTTGCATGCAAGGTGGAACTGTACAACGGCATGGTGGAACTTCAGTGTGTATAAATAAATGTAAGAAAAATGCAGATAAGGGTTTCACGTGTTGTGAATTAATTCTTTAAATGTTTTAAGCATTTTCGCAACTGATTTAGATTTCATTTGAACAGTCTTTTTTTATCCGATTTGTAAAATTCCTCATTTAAAAGGCGTGCAATTAATTAAAAGGAGATTTTGTTGTTAAAAATGCAACGAAGCTAATAAATAAATAGCTTTCGGTTGCTTGTTTTAAGACAGATATTTGATTTTCTTAAATCCTGCTGTATGAGTTTCCAACTCTGACTTCTTTTTACTTTTGGGAATGTGACAAATTATAATTAAAACCGGTGTTTTCGATTAATCAAAAATGATGTTTACTTAGTTAAGATTTGTAAAGTTGAGAAGGAAAACGACTTGAAGGGTGATATGTTATTACTTAAAATTAAAGTTACGATGTTTTATACATGTGTTCTTAAGCAATCCAATACAAATTATTTTTTTTAAGCAGATCCTTTTAACATTGACTAATGAGCTGAACAGAATGGTTAAAATTTTTTTTAAAATATCAAAATGTAAATTGTCTTTAAAACATTTAATGTTTGATTTAATAGTTTGGCCACATTTTTTTCTAGCAATTGCAGCTCAATTCTAAACGCAATCTAAATTATTGTGTAAATTATACAATGTCTAGAATTTATTCTGAAAAGTATAGTGGAATAAAACTTTTTTAATTATACTCTATAGAGAAGACTTATAAGTGGATATAAGTTACACATTGCTCCATTTTCAATCAAAAACAAGTCATCCAAAAACAGAAAACATATTTTGGGCGGGTTCTATTTCACGTAATGAATTCAATCAATTGTGGTAGTAAAAGATAAATATCATATTTGTTTTGCTTCTTAAAGTGGTTCCAGGTTTGGAATGGATGTAGCAGATATAAAAGATCCAAATGTATGCATAAGCAGGATTTTAAAGATAAGGCTTATTTTTTAGTACTGTTTCGTTATTTAAAAAAGGACAATATTTGTCACAATATTACTTTTTTGAGAAAGTTGAACTTTTACTTTTAAATATAATTTTCGCTAATGTTAAGACACTTATCGTAATGAATGATCCCTTCGGAATTCTGTCCTCACAGAAGCCCTCCCCTTGCTGTTTGAGGTGCTTTCTTAAGTGCAAGAACAATGATCATTATTGTCACGTCTCAGCACTTCATGTGTCTCCTCGAAATAAAAAAAATTCATAACCAAAACACAGTACCTATTAAAAGTTTCTCTTTTGACGACGATTGCCAAATACCTGTCCAAACGATTTATTTTTTTTGTAACTGAAGTCAGCAATTTTGGAACGCAGCGAGAACATAACATAATGTGTAAGCGTTCTCTCACAATTTTATGGAAAAGACTTCTTGAACTTGGAAGGAACTCATTAGACACTGATGACACAGTGCATAAAGTCTGCTTTCTTGAAAGTTTCTTCGATAATTTTTATTATCATTTATGATGGTGCATTATCACTTTAATGTCTGAAATACTACTTTAACACTCTAATCATCAACGTAATATGAAGTTGACAGTACCTGACTTTAGGCAGTCTTCTAATCAATGTAATACTTTTTCTTCCTGGTAATAATCCTCTACAATGTAATCTTTACCTTGAATCTTTCTTGGTACTGCTAGTTAACTAAACTACTGACTTACTAACTTTTTGTTTACCAATTCTCTTTACTGCCAATTCACTATCTATTTACTAATCTCTTCACTTCTAATCCACTCACAATTCACTAACCCTTTAACTTGTGAAGTAGGCATGTAAAAACAAACTTGATTTACATATTACGTTTCCTTCTTTTAGGAGAAGATTGGTTAAAATTTTCTGGCCCCAAAGAATTCCCAAGACGATTAGTTGAAGGACGCGCATAGATCCGTTACAAAGTTAGGAGAGTGGGAAGCTAGCCCATGGGTCATCTTTGCCATTTGATCAAAGTTCAAAATTTCAATGTCCTTCACCAATATCCCTTTAGTTTCATAGTGAAACGCCAGAAGACATTCAAACGTCTTAGCCCATTTTTTTATCGTTCTAACCTCATAGTACTTTCTCCATACACTTCATTAAACTGCTTATAATTTTATATTGTTCATGATACAAAAAAAATAAACTGCTTATGATTTTATATTGTTTATGATACAAAAAAAAATAAACTGATTATGATTTTATATTGTTTATGATACAAAAAATAAATAAACTGATATATATATAAAAAAAAAAATAAACTGATTATGATTTTATATTGTTTATGATACAAAAAAATAAATAAACTGCTTATGATTTTATATTGTTTATGATACAAAAAATAAATAAACTGCTTATGATTTTATATTGTTTATGATACAAAAAAAATAAATAAACTGCTTATGATTTTATATTGTTTATGATACAAAAAAATAAATAAACTGCTTATGATTTTATATTGTTTATGATACAAAAAATAAATAAACTGCTTATGATTTTATATTGTTTATGATACAAAAATAAATAAACTGCTTATGATTTTATATTGTTTATGATACAAAAATAAATAAACTGCTTATGATTTTATATTGTTTATGATACAAAAATAAATAAACTGCTTATGATTTTATATTGTTTATGATACAAACAAAATAAACTGATTATGATACATTCTTTTGTATTTAAGAAACAAATGATAGCTTGTATTTCGCGGTCAGTGTGATTTCTGACTGTGTGTGTGGAGTATTTTAAACACGTATAAATAAACGCCAACACAAGCAAATGTCTTTATTCCAGTGAGTAAAACCAATGGATGGAGCATTTTGTGCACATATTTGGATTGACTTTTGTAGTGCCCCATAATTCAATAAGCACTTACAAAAACACTCCTCGCTCATTACATATGCCGCAACTAAAGGACTACCAATTCGTGCTCGTTAAACGTTTGTGAATCTGGAAGTTCCTCTGTGCTTCGCTACAACAGTTTTCAGAGTTTGAACTCATTGCACTAACAAATTTGAATTTCAAATGGAACTTAAAGGAGTTTTGATGATTACACTCAATTCGTGTGTCTTGAATAAATTAGACATTAACGTAAATACAAAGCGTGGTAAATTTCGCAGAAGAATTATTAATGTTTTATTTTACATCCGTTAAGATATGTGCGTACAGTTAAAAAATAAACAACTTTATAAAAAGTAGAAGCAACTGAAATGAAAAAGGCTTTTAAATCAAAATAATTATAATTAGAAATACATTTAGTTAAAATTTAACTTTATCTTCTTCTGTCTCGAAAGGTTTTTAAAAAATAATTTAAGAAGTATTTGGATTTGGAGTTTTCTCGCTATTTGTGTATATCTCTCATTTCTCCTCTCCTTTCTCTGTGTATTGTTACCTAGATCGGGGTTCGAGAATTTTATGTAATCAGTCGCAAGGAGCAAGACAGTTTTTCAGGAGCGATGGAAAATTTATGGTCGAAAAAAAATCCGTGGAATACAGCAGCTATCTCCACAAAATAAATCTCAGAGGGCCTTCCCACCTTCTAAGGCGTTCAGACTTAACTATCTGAGTCTAAAATACAAGTACGTAAAAGAATATTCACTAGCACTTGCTCGTCCCACACAACAGCTGAAGTAATAACTAATCGCTGGTTGACTCTTCATGGTCAAATCAATGGTATTCTTCAATGGTTAAAACAAGACTAACTCAGTTTCGGCGAATGACTCCCTATTTATAGTCTTCACGAGGTTTCTTGAAAAATCCGCTTACGTCATAGATCGTTTTGTAGATTGCTCCACTAATTTCCAGAAGCATCCATAGGATCACGAACTCGCCTAAAATGGTCACCAACATGGTCTCTAAATAGGATGCCAACTTGACTCTATCGCCAAGATTTCGCCTAGTTTCTATTGAATCGCCATTATAAGGTAAGGAACGGCGTTGCAGTGAATGTTACAGTTTGAACATAAAATAAATACAACATGTAATACAAACGTATTAAAATCCAGATGTAACATTATTTTAAACAATCAGTACACAAAATTCATACCAATATATATGTATTAGACGCGTGCAAGAGTGCAGTATTCACATTGATAAGCTACTGTTCAAGTTGTGACGGATCTATGCGCGACTCTACTAATTCCTTGGGGATTCTTCTGAGGAAAGATATTTATTTCAACAAACTTTCGCCGAGTAAGGAAGCGTGATTATGCAAATGAAGTATATTATATAAATTCTGTATTCGCGAGTTTGAGGAGTTGGCAAGTGAGTTGGCGAGTTAGTTTGTTTTTGAAGAGTGAAGGATCGTGGAATTATTAAGAGATTGATTCACTCTCAGTGATCCTCGATGATTAAATACAGATAAGGATCTCCTGCAAAGATTCAAGTGTAGGATCAACTTCATTAAAGTACATGTATTGTGATCCTTGTTAGAAGTTAACTTATTAGTGTGCGACGTAGTTTATATTGAGCGTGTTTAAGCTATCGTGGAATCAGTTGAGGGGCCGTATTATTATCCCCGTGCTATTGAATCTCACCTCCATGCTCTACTATCTGATCAGTTATCTTAATTAGATTGTTATTGTGTCTGATTGATATTTTGGTGTCAATAAATTAATTAGAGTGAAACACACATGTCTAGTGATTATTCAGTTTCTCCCACATACGTAGCTGGCTCTGCGGGTAGATAAGGGGTTTCAAATGGAAGCAGGAACCGTCCGGCATTACGAACTGTTTTGGTTAAGTATGTTTGTTTTATTTTCAGAGAGAATTATATAAATATAAGAGTAAATTTTTCTTTTTGTAAGTTTTAAAAGCACCTATTTAAACGAGAATATATTCAGTGACGTTAATGTATAAAATTGCTTGCGTTATTCCAATGCTTACAAGAAAGCCAGGTACTTACGTATTATCGCAACCCATTGTCGACATTAAATAATACGAAGCACATGAGATTGCCAACTCAGTGCATACGGCACCTTTGAAATTGGGGTTGCCAATTTGGCGAGTTATCTTAAACGTTGGTGATTGTTGCGATAATATATAAGTATCGAAAGTTAGACATTCACTTATTCAAATATGCTATATTTTTCTTTTTGAATTTCGATGTATTATACTTATTAGTAACATTTCACCCTCTTACAAATACACATTTATTTTAGTGTCATTATAACATTCATTATAAAATATTTATTCACATTCCTCCTACGCCAGCATATTCTCGGGTGTTTGAGAATCAGCATCTTTTTAGTTTTGATCGCAATTTAAATTTAATTAGGAAAACATCTTTAAATTAGTTACTTTATCTAAAAGGAGAAGGTAAATTCATTTTAAAGTTAACTGGATCTTTGTCATTACCATCAAAAGCTCATTTAAAGTTAACTTTCTGGTTAATTTTTCTTCCTGTTACTAGCATGCTTACTAATATTCGCTTTATTATTAAGACTTTCCACATCCCACACATATAATAACTGTAACTATATATATTAAGACGAGTCCCATTTGCTTTTGTAGAATAATGGCGAAAAAATCTTTAAGAACTTTATATCAGTGATTTATTTTTTTTTTGTCAAGAAGAAAAAATGCATGAAAAAAGTTTAATAACTTAGCAACAAATTTTTAATCCAATGTTTTCAACAGAGCATTGAGTGGCCGTGGTATCCAAGTGGTCATGGTCTCGAACTTATAGCAGACATTGTCAAGTTGTATGTTTTGGTGTTTTGGTGTCACAGAAGGCCAACCGTGTTTAGATATTGATGTACATCCAATCTGCTATTGCTTGAAGTTCTCACGTTGGCCTGGTGTAAAAATTTGGAGAGTGAAGCACCTGTTCAAATGTCATCCTTGTCTATTGACTCATTTGAAGTCTTGGCTTTTGAATTTGTTTTTAATATGATGCTAGTATTCTTCAAACATAAATTACCTGCAACTATTTGTAAATAATACATGGGGATAACTAAGGTAAAAATGAACTTCAAATGCCTTTTTTGAGAAATGGTGGTTTTGTCTAAATTTCAATCTTGGAAAATAATTAGAGACCTTGGTTGCCTAGTGGTCAAAATCACGGACAAGTGACTGCATGTCATGAGCTCGAGCCTAGTACCGCTGAAGACCCACTGTGCAGAGTGGATCGATTCATGTTAAATATGTCGAGGTTCAAACGTCCTCTCGGTGGTGTGGTAGTTAGGAGAGGGAGTGGCAGTTCAGGTCTTTCGACCATGGTACAAAATTACGAGGCCCGTTGCAAATGGTCCTCGTGCAGCTTCATAGCTCGACCTAAATATAACTCTAACAAATGAACTAATTGAAAATAATAAATCAAACACACTAGTTTTTGAAATTTTACGAATTTTGGTGTAGTTATTTTATTCTTTTCCAGAAGGTTTGAACCAAGAATTCCTAACACAAAGCAGTTTTAGTAAATTTATGGAATTTTAAGCTACATACATGAATATATTAGCAATAGTTGAAAAAACATGCTAACATTTAGATATTATTGTAAAAACGAACTTAAATTAGGTACAAAAATTATAATCATGAGACATTTTTTTCCTTGAAGGTATATTTGAAAAAAAAAATGTCAAATTTTGACATCTTTTAACTCACAGACTATCATTTTCTCTTCTCTTTTTCAGATGTTTTTTTTAAATTAAAAACTGTAGCTATATGTGTTATTTTTAAACAACATCACCTTTCAGATAAATTATTTACACATTTATTTTTCTTTTAAAATCCTTTTTCTAAAGGGATCAAATTCCTCGCTTCTTTGTAAATTTAGTGAAAAAAAATGATGATACGCAATCTATACGACCCCATTTAAAGGAAACCAACGTAAGCAATTAATTACATTCCTTAATTAAATACTTTTTCTGATTAAAGACGGCATCGGAAAGTTATTTATTATGACATTCCTATATTTAGAATGAGATTGAAAGTAGATAAAACCATCCCATTGCAAAGCTTCAATTAATCTTCACTGGTAATCTGAAAGCATTCCGAATGAGGATGAATCTCAATGAAAATCCACCCATTAATCAAACCCCCTTTGCCCTTTATCCCTTGGAGGCCATTTACAAAGGCGACAACAGTCCTCTCAGCTTTCCTTTAGTTTAGAATGGAAACCTCATTAAATGAGACTCTGTATTTCTGTGTCTGCGGAGAGGAAGGAACCGCTCCGATTGTAACCGGAAGGAAACAATCCGAAGGCGGAACATCCTATTCGATACGCGCCGGAAGGAAATGCGAGTTTTGCTCGTTCTTCTCGTTTTGTCAGTGTTGTTGTATCAGGTGAATCACCTGAACTGAGGTGGGCGAGAGAGCAGGACAGAAAGAGGAGGGAGGTAACTGAAATTGTGGCCAGTTATGGATTAGAAATAATGTTGAATTAATAAAATAAGGGTCAAAGGGTATGTCCTATAACATATTGAAAATTTAAAAAGAGTTTCTAAAACAATATCGGGTCTTTACGTAAATAGGTACTTAAGTATTGTACCATCGACCCAATTCGTCAAATCGAAAAACGCGCCAAATCAAAAAATGTCGCCAAATGCGACAGTTACGGTTTTTGAACAAGTGCGAGGACAAATTCCCTCGCATGCTCATTCCGTATCAGCCCATCGACAAACAAAGCTTTAATTGAATGAAATACTGTATTTAAAAATAAACACGTACATTTAAAATAATCTAAAGATCCAATAATTACTGCATTATTCAAGTCACCAAAATCGCGACAAATGAGCCTTTTTTATGTAGACGGAGTCCATAAATTCTCATAAGAACGAATCTAAATGCTGTCGTGCAGTTCGGCAATATTTCCCTCTCCGCCATTTTGCTAAAGTACGTAGGCCATATTTTGAAAATATTCCACTACGTTTGCTTCGGTAGAAAATAAATCCTAACTTTTTGTTATTGTGATAAGATTATATGATAAAACAATAAAATTATTATGTTTGAGCATGTGTGGAAACTGAAAACATAATAAAGAAGGTTATTTTTCAGGATAAGCAAACAAGACCGTTTGCCAAGAATGATTGTTTCATTATTCGCTGCATATCATGGTATTTGGCAACATTTTTCGATTTGATGAATCTGTTCGATGGTATAAAACATAAGTACCCTTAAATACTACTGTTTTTTTGTGTTGTTAAGATGAAATTGATCTTTATGAATTTACTTTTCAGATAACAACTAAACTAGAACTAAAACTTTATAACTAAATTAAAGTTTTTAGACTAGGTTTTGAATAATTACGATGGGATTTGGCTTCCCCAGGCACTTAAAATATGTCTTCAATCTTCCAGGACGAGACTCAGGCAATAGATTGCTGTTTCTGGTTTAGAGTTTCTAGAAACCTCGAGAAGATACTGGCTCATGCGTACTATCCAATGCCCATAAACTGCAATAATATTCCTCGTCTTCTCCACGGCGTTGTTTTCTTTGCTGAATACATAAAGTAAAATAGGCCAATATGCTATTCGTTGCCATTTCTATCATAACTTTGAAAAATGAACCATAATCTTTAAAAGTGGAACTCTGGCTGCGGTAGAGTCGTTATGGTTACGTAATATAAGAGGTCATTGTTTCTTTTGCGTCATGGGTTCAAGTGCTGGTGACATTGGTAGCGTGCAGAGGGGCTGATACACGTACAATTTGTTGAAATTTAAAATACTCACGTTGGGGAAATGTTGGAGAATGGGATACCAGAGCTCAGGTGTCATCCTTCTGACTTGAGTACGGTTTAAAATTACAAGTAAGAGTTCGGTCACTAATAATTCCTTGTGTTGCTTCTAGTTTCTTAATCTATCGATTCATTTTTCAACTTTCGGTAACATTTAACCGAGTTTCTTATGTAGTATAAATATTTGATATAGAAATTGAATAAACGATATTCTGTGTTGGAATATTTTTCTTCGTATTACCAACTTTTTTTGAAATATCTTTATGGTCATCTTGCAAAATTAAAGTGGCATATAAAAAAACTCTACACATTATCCATAGAAAACTTCACACGACTGTATTTGCCGAAAAAGTGTGTGAATATTGACGTCACCCCATTCAGCTACACGAAGGCTATTGGTGACGGACCTTGTAATTTTGAATCCCAATCAACTGATGAGGATGACATCTGAGCTACTGTTCCCTCTCTTAACTTCCTCACAACGCCAACAGGAGGACATATAGTCTCGACAGATTTAACGGACTTTAGTCCTTCTACAAGACAGATCTTCAGTGGCGCTAGTGCTCGAATTCATGACACGTCGACCACGAGACCGTGATTATAATCACTGAACTGCCAAGACCATGGCAAGGTGGCGTGGTAGTTAAGAGAGGAGTGCCAGCTCAGGTGTCCTCCTTGTCACTTGATCATGGTTCAAAATTATGAGGCTCGTCGCCAAAGGCCCTCGAATAGCTGAACAGTACGACGATTATCACTCACTCATCACGACCACGGAGAACATCAGAGTGAGTAAATGAATGAATATTAACGTCGCATTATTCAACTGCATGAGGGCTATTGGAGACAGACCTCGTCATTTTGAGCCGCCATTTGAGTTAAGAGACAAGGACGACACCTGAGTTGTGGCACCCCTTCCCCCTTCTAGCTTTCCAGTCAAAGGGAGGACGTTTGAGCCCCGACAGGTTTAAAGTGCATCAACCCCTATGCATAGCGGGTCTTCAGTGACATTTGGCTCAAACTCATGATGCCCCGGCCACGAGTCCGTGAATTTGACCCCAAGGTTATCGCGGCCTCCGTATTTGGCGGGATATCAGTTATATTTGGGGAAAAATATGTGTTCATATTTTAAACTCTATTTTTGTTATATTCAACGATTTTTGCTGTGATTCCACCGTTATGTTTTGAAACATTTAAATCTTGATAATTTCATTATCAAGATTTAAAGCATGAATCATTTAAGGATTGATATTTTCAGTAACACCTCGATTTTTACGCTACCCTAGGCTAAGGCGCAATAAGTACCAGAGCCTGATGAAATTGGTCATTTGATTGAAGAAGTTGTTGATCTTGCCAGGTAAATAAGTTTAGAAGTGAAAAATGAGGACGTTCAAGAACTAACTGCTGGATTCCCATAATTATCAACTGACACTTGATGAGCTCATAGAAATGCATGAGATAGAGCAGGACATTGAATAAACTTGAGTCTAGACCCAGCTCAATCAGAGGATCGAATGATGGTTGGAAATTGAACAGAAGGTCTCAATTTAATTGAAAAGGGTTACCGATTTTAGGAAATATAGATTCCATCAAAGAGCATATTTTTTCAACAAAACAAGGAATAACAATAGTTAGCATGCTACGACAAAATTTTGCAGCAAAAAAATTTCTGTGAACCGGCAAACTAATTTGTTCGATTTTCTGAAACCTTCTACACCAAAATAACTTCGGTTTCCGATTTTGTATTCGAGTTATCTAAGATTTTGTTAAACATTTTTTTCTGTACTATTATTTTCTTTCGTCTCCCGCCCCAATGAAACATATGTATTTATATGTGAAATTATACCTCGACTTACGTTGTTTATCACTCAGTCCGGCCTATCGCGTAATAGAGTTCTTAGTTTTACTGTACTAAATTAAATATAATGTATTTCGTCTATTGCATTTTATTATTTCACTCATATAGTAATTTCCGAATCTATGCCTAATTTTTATACAATGTACATTGATTTTATTCAGAGATGTATTTTTATCCCAGTAATAGCAGCATAAAAAATTGCATTTAAGTACACCTTAGTAACATCTCGACACTTCAGAAATCGTTATTCCTGCAAGCAAAATGTTTACTCTTTGGATTTTTACAAAAAGATAATATACTATTTTTATTATTGTCAAAAATGGAACACAGATAATTAATAATTGGGTAAGATACAAAAAAAAATACATAAATATAAATATTTTATGCACAACCGAAGTGTTACAAAGCAATGTGTTTAGTTATAAAAGGGAAATTAAAGAAGTAATACAAAAAAAAAAAATTAAATACAATTCCTACTTATGCTAACAAAGAAAAATTTATATTTTAGCTATTTTTTATTAAATAAGTAAAATTAATATAAATCTGAATACATATGACAGAATCACAATATTAAGTGACAAAATAGAAAGAGTTTCCTTGCAATTTTTCATTTTCCTTTCTACATATGGTGTTGGACTATTTTTGTTTGTTTGTTACTATTTATTCATTAATTAAATTAAATTATTCTAATAAAATAGTATAGTAAAAAAAGAAATCACACTCTCTGAAATTTGGCCATCCCAGGTCAGATTCGAACCCACGACCTTTGGATTGGAAGTGCCCAATGCACTATCCTTTGCCCTACAGGAGAACAACGAATGATTTTCCTTTCTATATATACTGTTGGACTCTTACTTTTGTGTTTGTTACTATTTATTCATTTTTTAATTGAATTAATGAATAATATTTGAAAAAACTGTATTAACATCAAGTGATCAACTAAAAGTTTTAAAAATGTATTTGAACTTGAGTGGATGGATGAATGGAAAGTATTTTGTTAACGATTGAAGATTTGAACAAAATATGTATACATACATATATAAGGAGAGTATAAACTGATAGTAGGAATTGTGAAAAAAAATCAGTTTAAAATTTTTTGCGCAGTTCTCTATTGAAATTAAAGTCTGTTTACTTTATTTCAGATCTCTATTTTTTCTCTTGCTTAACGTTGGTAGTACAACGTTAAACTATTACATCTTAACCAAAAGAAAAGAACTCTTCCTCGTTGTTCTTAGTAAGTTTTAATCTTATCGCGCTCCCTGAACGATTTATTATAAATTTATTTTCGGAAACTTCGATAAATTACGATTTTCGGAACAGCATCAAGTACTTCCATACATTTTTGCCAGTCCTCTAGTCAAGCCCAGAATAATTAAAAAAAAATAAGGGAATAGGAAATGGGAGGCCTGATAAAACTGTGTGAATAAATTTTACAACAATTTTTAGTAGTATTTATAGTTAAGTTGCTTCCGAGCAACCTAAAAATGGGGTGCTTGAAAGGTAATGTGTCTTATATAGCTTAAAATAAACCACTCACTGAGGATACATGCTTAAGGTAAGTAGAGCGTATTACAGATAACGTGTTTTGAAGTTTAGAAGTAGTTTGAAGCACCACATTGCTATTTAAAATATCTAGATCAATAAATTTTCCTTATCTAATTATATTTCCTTGATTTGAGCGGTGTTAGAGAATTAAAAAAAATGCCTTTCAAAGTAAAAACACTTAAAAAAATCACCATAAAAGAGGAAAACTTTTCCAATTTATTTTTAAATGTGGTTGATTAAAGATAACTATGACATTAAATTAAGAAATTTTAATTTGCAAGAAACCCTTTATATTAAGTAAATTTGTTCTTGCTTATATGTTCACCTTTTTTTTTATTATCGAAATGGATGCCGTTTCTTTAAATGCAAATAATACATGTTATCATTAATAGCAAATATCAGAGATCGAGAACATTTATAGAGGATACTTATTCAAATCCTTTTATTGATATATTACATTCTTTAAAGATAAAAGTTTTTAATATTTGTAAAATCGCTTGACCTCACAATTTTTTTTTTTGAGAACAATATTGTTCCTATCTTTTGAAATAGAAAAAATAAATGTAACAATTTTATTTTCTTGAAAATCATGTACCAGTGCAAGATCGCTATACAATAACTGGAATGAGGTCAAAAAGTTTTATAGGTATGTTCTCCCTCCAATTAGGTAGATAAAAAATGGCTCCCTTTTATACATTGTCCCTTTTTCTAGCCAGTCTCTGATTTAATATCTTCAAGTTTGGATTATATCTACCAAAATCTCCACCAGAGAGTGCTTTAAAAATAATAAAATCTTCTACTCCAATAAGCTTAAGTTCAAAAGAGGACGGAAAGAATTGTTCTTACAGTTTTTTCTAAAACAAATTGCTTTTGATTTGTTCTTTTGAATTTCAGATTTCAAAGCTAGACAAACACAAATGAATATAAATAACTTAATCTTTTAATCATGTAGGAGCATACAATCAAGTATATATATTTAAAACTTATAAAAAACTAAACTTCAATAGTTTTATTTACCTATGAGGAAACGATTATTTATATAAAAGCCATGTTATACTAAGAACTTAATCCGTGTTTCAGAACATTATTAATCGTATTATTAAGAAAGGATTCCGTTTTTCTTTTTGGATATTTTAAAATTCTGACTTCGTTAGTTACTTTAAAGCTTGTCTTACAGGGAAAACTTTTCCCCATCAGAATGTTATTATATTTGCATAAATAAATCTCATAATTATGTATATTTGTGGATTATTTAGAAATAATTTGGAATAGAATATATTATAAAATAATTTTTTTTACTTTTAATTTCAAACCGGTTTCAGTAAATAAGTCTGTGAAAAGGCATGGTAGTTAATTGGTAGTAGTTAAGTTCTGTATTTAATGAAGTTCTTACAAAAATTGTTGCACTGAAAATGTATTTTGAAAACTTTTTAAACCTTTGAAAAATAAAATTCGAATACTGCAAAAGTTTTAACAATAGAAAGCATCAAATTTCCATCTATTACACGAGAGTTAAAATAATGTTATTATTGCACTGTTTATTCTTAGTTCAAATTTAAATGATCGTTCTCTAAATATGTTCTTTATTGCCTTTCATTAGTAAAAGCTTATTGACTCCTTTAACTATATCACATGAGAAATAAATACATCTTTGAAATACTTTGTTTTGGCTTTAAGCACAACAAACATTTCAAATATTTAATCAGCTGAGTGAGAGTTCTAGGAACTACGTAATATTTTTAAGTATTCAAGTCATTTTTAAGTATTCAAATCATTAAAGTTTCAATCGTATTGAAAAACATTCTTATATCCCTCGTCTGTTGATTTAAAAATGTCAGAACTTAAAATATACACAGGGTGTTGCCGAATTCAATGGACAAATAGCCACAGAACATGGGGTCACAAATCACATTTAGTCGGAGAAAATTGCAATAGTAGTAGCCTTTGGAAGACGTTGAGCCAGACGAGGGGAGTGACCAAATGAATGCAAGGGTTTGGAGCGCCGTGTTAGTGTTCAAGAAACCTGCGCGTATGCAAATTTCTAAATCGTTTAGGGAGAATAAAAATGGAGAGCAAGTTGTCATAGGTGGACATTGCATAAAGCGGGGTGTTAAGCTGCATTTGGTAACAATATCAGCTTACACGAACGAGGAATATGAGGATATGTCCTTCATGTGCGGCCGGGTCGATTGCAATGGACGTCTGTCACAGAGAACGTACCGGGATCACTTTCCAAGAAGGCGATTTCCAGATCATACCTCAATCTCTTGAATTTCGTCTTGAGTAGGGGAACCAGAAATCGATTGTGTATGAGTTGCCAGTGGTTACAGAGGAGGTTCTCACGACACGGATCGTCGTCGTTTCAAATGACATCGCCAACACACTAGATTTTGTTTGGACGCGTCCGACAATCCTTCGTCAGTCGCTGTAAGCTGTGCTTGGACCTACGCTGCCGCAACTTCGAGCAAGTCCTATGACAATCACTTGTTGTATTTCTGATGTCGAGCTGTGATCCATTGTTCGTATTGTAAACATTATTTACATCAAAAACACATCTCCTCTTTTCATTCCACTCGACATCATGTCCTTCATAACTTCATTACTTCGACTAAACGTGGTTTGCGACCCCCTGTTCTATGGTAATTTGTCATCCCGATGGTGCCTGCTGCCACCCCTCTGAATTTGGCTGTGGAATTCGGCTACCCCTTGTATACACCCCCGTATACCTGTATTAAAATCACACCGACGGGTGCAGTGCCTATGCTGGGCTCATGAGTAATATTGTTGAAACCCTAGGAAAAAGAGCGAAAGGAAGAAGGATATAAATCAGAACGAAAACATCAAACTATATATTGGATAAACGAGACAAAAAGGTGTAATTTATTATATTCTTTTAAAATTTAATGAAGATTTTGTAAGCAATTTTTTTTGGCACAACAGGAAAGTACTATTAACAAATTTACCTTTTTTAAAAAGAGAATATTTACCGTGAATCATAACCATTATGACTTTCTTGAGGTAATTCAAAAAGTTTAGCCTCCAATTTTTCGGAGTTTCTTCTAATTTGGCAGGATAAAGGGATGAGATTATGATAAAAAAAATCGATGAGTCATATTTTTCAAAAAATTTCTCAAAGCATTTTCAAAATAAACTCTATTTAAAATAACTGTTAAAACTTCATTAATTTGTGTTATGTTATTTATGACAAAAAGTAAATTTGGGTACACCGATTATTATATTTTAATTTCATTCACATATTATTTTGTAATTAATTGTGCCAAAAATAATTTATTTTTGATATTTTTTATAAAAAATTCTTACATTTTGTCATCTAAAAGGAATAACGCCATAATATGTATTATTTCCCATTACGCGTCTTCAACACAAAAATCAACCCAATTTTCCTAAAAACATTTCCATTTTCTTCTTCTAGTGTTTCTTATGCGATTCATATTTTTTGCAAGTCAAAGGGGAAAAATAATATAATAATATTCGCGCACTATTTCACAGTTAATTGCATTAAAACGGCAGCTGCCGCTTTGAGATTCCAAATTTATCGTCTGCATAACGAAAAATAGGGCCGCTGAGAGTCCTAAGTGCTCGTAACCCATTGTGTGGAAAGAGGGGAAAGAAACAATTGCATTACCTCATGAGCTACGGGATGATATTTTTTCATTTAAAGAGACGCTTTGTGGCAACGAAATGGTTATGTAGAAGAGAAACAATTATGAAAGACATTTTATGCTGCATGTTTCTTTCAAAAGAGGAATATTGCTTGAAAAAAATGTTTGAAAAATGTTTCTTTGAAATATTTGAATGTAGCTTGTGAATTCTTTGCAGATCTTTTTTTGCTCTAAAAGAAAATGAAAACTAGTTTATGTTACGTCGCTTTTTTTTCTCGAAGCAGTTTTTTTTTTAGAAAATGATGTACAATATGCATCATTTCAGTCAATTTTCAACATTTTTAAAAAAGTATTTCGTCACATTTTCTTAAGAATTACGGAAAAATTAATATTCCTAAGAGCTACCAAAAGAATCTGGAAGTGTAAAATTTTTATCGAACCATAAAATTGCCTTATATTTGTATATTTGGGGTGCATTATGAATTCTTTATTGCAACCATAATGAGCTTGACTCCTGTGACTCCACTTGGAACTTGATAGATTCATTCATTCGTGGACTTTTGCTAATGATTTAATACCTTCACTGTTGCCAGTTTTTGTTTTAAACAGATAATTTTAGTTAAATCAATACATACATATTTGTTATTATACACATGAGCAAAAAACAGCCACTTTGTATTGCCGGACGGTTCCTGCTTACATCTGAACCCTCTTGTCTACCTGTAAACCCGGCGAGGTGTGTGGGAGAAACTTAATGGTCCACAGACATGTTTTCAATCGAATTAATTTATTGTTATCAAATATCAATCAGACACAATAACAATCAATTTAAAGTAGGTGATTAAACAGTAGAGCACGGAGGTGAGATTCTATAATACGGGGATACTACTACAGACCCTCAACTGAATCTAAGATGGCTTAAATACGCCGCTCAAATACAACTACATCGCACACTAAATAAGCTAACTTCTACTTAATCAAGCTCACAATACCTGTACTTTTTATGCATCGGATCCTACACTGGAAACTTGCAAGTGATCTCTTTCGAATTGATCAATGTCGTTGGATCCACGCTCTGTAATCTTTTTCCTGAACAACTCCAAGACCTCTAACTAATTCCACTCTCTTTCAATCTTCAACTAACAACTAACTCGAGACTCTGCGGTAACTCCTACTTGTCAACTCCAACGTGCCAACACACAAACTCGCGAAAACAGAATTTACACAATATACTTCATTTACATAATCACGCTTCCTTACTCGGTGAAAGTTGGTGATTTAGAAATATTTATCTTTATTATACAAGGTGGTTCCGAATTCCTGGTACAAACTTTAAGGGTAGATACAGGACATTGTAGCATTATATATGAATATTACTATTGTTATTATATAGGATTGTATGGGCGCAAGTGAAGTAGTGAGGCCCAAACAGGAGAAATAAAAGAAATGGAGTTATTGATTGGTTGCGTTGCTGGTAGGAGGCAGTAGATGTCTAGTCGCTGTTCAACATGATGGATCTCGGTAGGGGAAAGCGTCTTTCGCAATAGCGCTCACGTCTTTGAGGGGGGATTTTACGTATGCCGAAAATGCAGACATGCATTGGTAACATCAGAGTGGTAATACGAAAATGTATCACGCGCAGTTTCCTGATCGACGAATGCCGGATCAAAGAATGTTTCAGCGGTTACATCGTCAACTTCGTGAAACACGTTCGTTCCACGTCACCAAAAATGATGCTGGTCGACGAAGAGCTGTACACAGTCCAAGCCTGGAAGAAAGCATCTTGAATGTTGTGGCTGATAGACCCAATTCAAGTACAGGTGAGTGAGTGAATATTAACGTCGCACTGTTCAGCTGCACGAGGGCTTTTGATGACGGACCGCGTAGTTTTGAACCATGGTCATGTGACACGGACGACACCTGAGATGGCCCCCTACTCTCCTAACTACCACACCAACGGGAAGACGTTTGAGCTCTCGACAGATTTAACACGCATCGTTCCCCTACACGGTGAGTCTTCAGTGGTACTTGGGCTCGAACTCATGACACGCTAGCCATGATCCGATACCTTGACCACTTGGCTACCGCGGCCTTGAGTCAAGTCTAGGAGCTGTTGCTCATCACGTAAGTGTGAGTCATCAGACCGTTTGTAGAGTGTTAAACGAAAGTCACTTACACATCTTCCTTTTTCAGCGAGTACAAGCTTTTAATTCAGCAGACTACTTTCTCCGACTGCCAGTGGGTGGCACAGCAATGGGCGCTGCAGCTGGACTTCATAGCTCATGTCCTGAACAATTGTAAACATTACATTTTTCAACGACGCTTTCAATAAACACTTTGTCTTTCCTTTCGTCTGTTACTTTTTGCGTTTGTGCCTCACCGCGTCACTTGCACCCATACATTCCTGCACGATAAATAGTTGTTACAATATCCTGTGAGTGAGGGAATATTAACGTCACACTGTTCAGCTACACGAGGGCTTTTGGCGACGGACCGCGTAATTTTGAACCATGGTTAAGTGACGCGGACGCCACCTGAGCAGTCACCCCCTCCTAACTACCACACCACACCAACGGGAGGACATTTGAGCTCTCGACAGATTTGACGTGCATCGCTCCCCTACATGGCTACAATGTCCTGTACCTACCTTTAAAGTTTGTACCATGAATTCAGAGACCACCCTGTATAAGACAGGGATGGCCAATCTTTTTGGCAAAAGTGCCCCTATCTGATTTAAAAAAATTATGCTTGCCACTTTCAATGAACAAAAAAAAAATGCTAAAATGTTACTTTAAAGGGTTATTATGGGTTTTATGCATGGTCTAAACTATTGGAAATTTAAAAATAATATATAAAAATAAGATATAAATAAACAAGATAAAAATAAGATATAACTTAGGTTTTATTGTGTTAATAACGTTGTATATTTTCATTTAGGTTATATATAAAATAAAAATGAGTAACTTGAAACACTTGATTCTAAATAATTATTAAACAGCCAGTACTTACTTCATGTGGCTTTTGAATTTGCAGTATGTTTCGCCAATTCATTCATTAGGATTAGTTTCTTAAGATGTTAAACAAAATTAGGTTTCTTTAGGTGCATTTCAATTAGTTTTGAGTGATATTTTGATTATATATATATATACTATGTTTACAATAGAAAATTTTTTTTCACAAACATGTGCTGATCCAAACTTACAACAATGTCTGACAGCCAAATCGTGAAAATTTGGAAAGCTGCTTGTTGATACAAATTTTTAAAATTGGATTACTTACAGTTCTATGTAATAAATTCTTCATTTTTATTTTTCAGTGTATTATGGTCAATAATTCTGATTTGGATTTCAGGTGGGCAACAATCAAAGTCAGGAGGAATAAATGAAAAAAGATTTTTGAAAGATTAGTATTTTTTTTATCATCATGAAAATCCTCAGACCTAGCACTGAATGAATCCTGTAACATGGATATTAAATTTTTAAATCTGTCACTGCTCCGAATATTGTTAACTTTTGTAGATAGTCTCTGCATTAATATGAAGATTATTAATCTTTTTTCTCTAAATTCTAGACAAAGAAAGCAAAAGTTGACTCACAAAAGATATATGACCAATTAATTTAGGTAAAATACACAAACTTTTGCTTGTAATTTTAAACTTAAAATATTTAAAGGTTTCATAATATCTCGAAGAAACGCTAAATTTTCTAGCCAATCTTCATTCTTGGGTAACGAGCCCTCCCTGGGCAATTCATTTTCTTCCAGATATTTTAAAACACGCTCCCTCAAATTTCAAAACCTCGAGAGTACACTCCCTTTTGGAGAGCCAGCGCTCACAACAATGTGATGGAATATTCTTTAAATAATAATTTTCTGTTATAATGCAATTAAGTGTGTTCAAAAGAGATTTTGATGTTTTTTGTCAGGGGAAATCACATTTCAATAAAATTGTAAAAATAAAATGTTATTTATTTATATTTTTTTTAAATGTATTAACATTTCAACAGGTCTTCGCGTGCCACTGTCACAACTCCTTTGGTCACCCGTAATATAAGAGAAGAAAAATAATTTGGAAGAAAATTAACTCTAGCGTATTGCCCTTCAATCTTTCAAATATGGAAATTATATGTAGCACAGAATCACATGCGTGCTTTAGTTTCAAATAAAAACACACAATTACATGTGTCAAATGGCCGCTACGTATTGAGCCCAAAACGAAAGTTTCGCGTAAAAAAAAGAGCGTAATAAAATTATCTTTGTTGTCATTTTTTCTTGAGGTGCTTCTCGTGCAGGGCAACTACATGTGTCGACATTAATTGTGGGGGTCAGAAGATTGTATCTGATAAACTTCCATGCGTTCTTTGAATCTGACCAAATTTTTTGGGTATCAAAGGGGTTTATTCTTCTCACTGAATTATAATACAATGAAGTATTAAATGAAAAATTCTTCTATAATTAATAATTATTCAATTGACTAGATGGATTTTACCTTTTTTTATAACTCGTAATATTAGTTACTAAAACTTTTGAATGTGTATGGGAATTGACTATAAATTAAAAAAAAATACATACCTGGAAATTACACCACTCAACATGATTTTATTCCTGGAATAATTTTGTTGATTATTGTACTATTGCTGATATCTGTATTTGTTGAACTCTTTTTTTTTTCTTCTTCTTTGCTCTTGTGATGGAGCTATACGAGTAACATTGTGCAAAAAACTTCATATAAGGTGATGTTCAAGTCGACGTGTGAGTTCGAATCCAGTTTCTAAAATAGACCACGTTTTGTCTTTCCACATTTTAAACAGAGATTTAGAGCAAAGAACATTTTGTGTTACGAAAAATGTGCTGATTTACGTAGTCCGTATCGTTTCATTATGGATCAAAATTATGAGATCCATTACCGGTAATTCTTGTGTATCTTTAATAACATTAAATCAAACAAATCTATCGTGATAATAAAATTATTTTAGAACCGAATTCACCATTCAAAATATATTTCTAATTAGAAATTTATAATATTTTTCGTAGCTTTCGATGCACAATTGCTTGCTTCAATTTCTTTGGATTAGATATGTTTTTAAAATAATTGGTTATAATTTCTTTTTCTTCTTTTGATGAAACAAATATTTATAACAGTTCTTTCTTCTGAGTTCAATTGCTCAATATATTTTTATCCAGCATAAAATAAATATACTAGTTTTTTCTTCGTAAAAAATAATTTTTTTGTTATTTTTGTTGTGTGTTGACTTATTTTTTATGCAGCATTCTTTGCATTTGGATCACGTACGCATTTTTATCACTCATATTTTTCATGAATAAATCTGGATATCTGCAAATGCTACTTATTTACATATTCGCAAGAAATTTTCCTCAAGCAGTATTAAGTGTGATATACTTTCACATGGCGTGTTTTCTCTTCGGATTACAAGAAGGTCTGCACGAAAGATATCGCTTTGCACGTGAGCAGGACAGAAAGAAAACTAAATTAAACACTATAAAAAAGAAACTCTTTCGTATGCAATGAACTTTATTTTCTTGAAATCAACACTGCTCTTTAAAAGTTTCTGACAGAACCCCCTCCCCCCCCCCAAGTAATAATGTGACAAGATATGAATAAGGCGTTAAGTACGCTGAAACTCGAAGTTCTCAAGTGAGTGTTTATTAATGTCACACTATAACGCAACACGAGGGTTATGACCTCGAATTTTGTAACGTGGTCAAGTAACAAGGACGACACTCAAGTTGGAACCTCCCTATCCAAACTTCCACATCACGAGACAACGGATGGACTGTGGTCATCGATAGATTTAACGTGCATCAACTCCTCTTCACGGCGGATCTTCAGAGGTACTAAAGTCCAAACTCATGACACGCCGGTCATAAGTTCGTGACCATGACCACTGGACTACCGTGGCCGAAATGCTCAAGTTCGTATGCGTAGAAGGGAGGTAGAAAGGAGTGGAAAGATAGAAGTGGAGGGGGAGGGGGTACCAATTTTTTTGTCTTCATGGTGTGAAGTTTGAGAAAATCAATGGTAGCTTGAGAGTTGGGAAATTAAATAATTGGTTTCTTTACGTCACATCTATTAATTTCAGAATATACACTTACATTGAAGTTATTCAAAATATTGGTCATTTCCTTAGAGTTCAGAATATGATATTTGTAAAGGAGGAGGTCACACAAACGTTCTCTTCAGTGTTTTTCCACAAACTCCCCTCCACTCCAGGTTCTTGCGATCGTGTGGTCTGATACCTCGAATTACACTCGGACTTTCCGGTTCACGGTCAGGTGTCGAATCCAGTTTTTGGAATGCACGGCCATCGATTTCGGGGAGATGACAGGACCCCGCAATATTTAGGCGTGTACGTGTGCATAGGTGAGTGAGTTAGTGATTTTGGGGTTTATTGGCGCAAGAGCCGATTTCGGCTATACTGCGCCAAACATTTGTTTTAATATCTGTGGTCTAGACGGGAAGAGAAAGAAAGAATGAATTGAATGACAAGAAAGAGGGTCGAAAATAGAGAAGGATCACTAGGGTACCCCGGGTTCGTGAAGCCCGTGTTTTCCAAAGACAGTAAACCCCATGGGAAAAGGAAAAGATCACTAGGGCACCTCGGGATACGTGTGCATAGGAACGCTGTTGATGGGAGGCTGGCAATTGGGGTGGTCCCCAACTTTTCGTAATTTTGCGTGTTTCTCTTGTTTGCAGGATGTTGTTGAAATTCTTTAGACTGGGGTGCAGTCGCTGGCACTCAAGGATGAGTAGCCTCATAAATTTAATTAAAATTGTAACTTTGCGCCTTGGGGTTAACCACTAAGGGATGTTGTAAAAGAGTGCGCGGAAGCACAATGGGAGCAATAGGTTCCTCCGTTAAAAGGCGCTGCGCGATAGTTTTTGACTGAGAGAGACCCTCTATTTATTTTCAGATATGCCATGAAAAAGATCCGCAGTTCAAGCCCCTCCCCCGCCTTTCATCCCTCACCTCCGTTTCAGATAAGTGAAAATGATTTCTTAATTATTATTCAATGTTTCTCAATTCTTATACTTGTTTAATTTAATGCTTAAATCTGTTATGTAATCGTTTAAACTTGTAATCTAATAAACTAAATTATTACAATTTTAAATGGAGATTGATTAATCGTGTAGCGTATTTTTGAATTTGATCAGACTAGATTAACTCACTTGTAATGCGGACTAGAAGTTTGATAAGCGAATCTGGGTATTATGATAGTTAACTTAAATGAACTTAAGAGTTAGCGGGGGAGCGCCGCATTACTTTTTAAAGTCAAAAAGTAGCCGATTTTTCAGATGTTTGACACGAAAGCGTCGCAATGTTTAATTGACCAAGGATTAGAATTATACACGAGAACTCTGTTTAAAGTGTAAGGAGTCTACCTCTTCATATGACTACGGTTCAAAATTACGAGATCTATTGTGAATAGCCCTCGTGTTTGAATTACGATATTACAATAAATTAATTGATTGTTTAATAATTAATTTATTATTAAACAATCAATCAATTCGACGTCCAAGAGCTCTCATAATTATAAGAGAGGGAAAAAAATCAACCCCCACACACCTTGCTAAAAGCTTAAAAGGAAATCGACTTTAAATCTTATAAACTTGCATACCCCATCTTCTTTATTTGAATCAGTAATTTAAAAATATTTGTAACATTTTGTAAGCAAAATAAAAAAAAAAAAACGTCTTTTTGAACATATTCTCTAATTCCTTTAAAAAAATAAAATAATTCCTTAATAAAACGTTTTATGATAAATTATACCTTTTTTGAATTTTATGCTTTGCTTTTTCTTATATACAGAATGAATTCTTAGTTGAGCAACAATTTTGTAATTCCACTTTTTTCTAAATTGGAACTAAGTATTCAGAAATATTTATTTTTTACGCTTGATTTTTCTTGAATTTTCCTGTACACTGTTTAAAACTTATATTACAAGGAAAAATGTATTTAAATATAGTAATTGTTGGGGTTTTCCCACTGAGAAATGGGTTTAAGAAAAGATTTTCTACTGAGTTTTGCAGTACCCAGGAATTTCTTTCTGTTTATTTATCAATTTCACCTCCCCCTGAAATATTACAACTTAAGGTATCCGAACATGTCCAAAATGACCAAATTCAGTCAAGACAGATATTTTTATTTTTTATTTTATTGAATAGAGCTATCTTTTGACTTTACGAAACATACTTTGTTTTGTTTCTATGCTACCTAGAGGCCAAGTTACAATCAATTTTATAAAGTTAGAAAAACCGGAAGTGGGTTTTTGATCTACTAGAATGGATATTTAAATTGCTCAAAATCTATCATGGCGAGTCTGATAACTCAAAATATTACGAATGTATTTCTATAAAGCTTTTTGAACCCGACATTTATGTTATTTTCTTGAGAATATACTAAAATATTTCTTATTGTATGAATACTTTTTGAGTTATGGTTTGTTATATAAATAATGGTCTCATAAAAAAATGTAACATTTTTTATAATGTTTACTCAATCAGCTCTAAAATTTTCAAATTTTAACAAAAAATTAAAATTTTAGTACATTTTCTAGATAAATGCATCTAATTTGTTTTAGTAATACTTTTACAAAAATATGCTTATTACTTTTTTCTCTGCTTTGAAGTTTTTCAAAAATATTGCTAAAATTTCACTTATAATTGTGATTTTTGTAAAATTCAGGTAATTTATTTTAAATTTTGATAGTTAAATAGTAATATTTATTGGTATTGAGTCCTAAAAGAGCATTTATAAAGTTTTAGTATGCTATTTTGTTAAAAAGTACTCCGAACGTGTTCGGATACCTTAAAAAAATTATTAATGCCTTTTAAACTACATAATAAATGATAAATATTTTAAATTAATGTGTATTTAATATGTTTAATATTTAAAAAGAGATCATAGTAACGAAAAATATGATTCCACTAATATATATATATATATAACAATAGATAATATTCGTCGGTGTTTATCTAACACTTAAATGCGAGTCCTTCGATTAACAATCTACAATATATAGAAAATAATATATATATTATATGCCAACCGAATATTTATATATATTTACTAAAAGTTTTTTTTTTATATTTTGAACATCTGTGAGAGATATTATGATGGATGAATGTTCAACAAATCTTGACATCTTGGAAGTGCTATATTATAGACGTATGACGCTTCACACGAGGAAAACATTTCTTTTTAATGACACATTTATAGCTGGAAAAAAACATTTTAAAAGCCTTCGATGTGTTTTTTGACAGCAATTAATTTTTAGGAAACGCAGCAAAAATGAAAAAAAAAAGGTCTTTCAGATGTTGAACATAATGTTTTGTACGAAATATTTGTATTATATTTTTATTTAAACTAAAAGAAAAACATAGATAGTAGTGCTTTTCTTTTTAGAATGTACGTGTTATTGGGGAATAAGGAGCAAAATTTTTTCCTCTATGTTATTAATTTCCTTATATAAATTATATTTTTTTATAAATACAACTATTGATTGTTTTGATAGAGATGAACTTTAGAGACAAAAAAAAAGGAAAAATAATCCTTATTTTTCTTACAATACTGATTATTTTAAATCCTAAACATAATGACTTCTACCCTTTCTTCAAATTAAAAAAAATACTCTGTTTTATTTAAATCCTGCATTTATAACTAAATTGCAGTTGAAACATTTAAGTTAAAGAGGGTTTTTGAAATCAATGTTTGAACCATCTATTAAATAAATCTATATTAATTTTTTTGGCAATGAAATAGACCAGGGGAAAGCATTTGTGCATTTTGCAAAGCGTGTTGTCTGATATGTGCAATGGTCATTCAGGTGTGAATTTGCCGGTAAAGGTTATTGGTCACTCTTTGAAGGAAGAGGAGTGTCACTGGCTGCATCACATCACCTATAAATTATTGGGCCTTCATAATGCCATGTATATGAACCAGAATAGACCTATTATTGAACGGCATGGCAGCCCAAACCATGATGCTACACATGATTCTACAAGTGGCCCCCTGGTCAGACATTTCATGACGTCGATGACACTCTCTTACAAACTGCTACGTCTCTCTGCTGCTTCTGCACTCTCAAAATTGCCATATTTCCTTGTTCCAATAATTTTTTCTACAGTCGGTGCACTGCGGACGATTATAAGTTGGTATCAGCTGAGATTTCAAGTGACGTGGCTCGTTTTTATCCTGAGGACAAAACCCGGGACCTTTGGATCCGAAACCGAGTAACTTAACCACTACACCAAAATGATCACCATGGTGCGGAGGTTGTTACTGGCTTATATAGATTATATCACTACACACTCCCCTACCAGAGAGTTGGTTAGGCGAACGAACGATATAGTTGTTAATGGGAGTGGTCAGTTTCTTGTGTGTTGGATGAGTTGCGTCATGTTAATCTTACGAATTTTTTTCCCTTGGTTGCTCTCTTGCGTCATGTTTATCCGCGACGAATTTTTTTTCTTTTGTTGCTCTCTCTCTCTCTTTTTTGCTGGTAGATGGCACCACGACAGATCAGTTGAGGTTTCGCTTTTCTTAGTTTAGGTAGGGTCACCAAATGACGTGGCGCGTTTTTATCCTGAGGACAGAACCGGGACCTTTGGGTCCGAAGCCGAGTAACTTAACCACTACACCAAAATGATCACCATGGTGCGGAGGTTGTTACTGGCTTATATAAATTATATCTCTACACAAGTATTGGACCACTCATCATTCCCCTCGTAAAATCATATGTCTGCTGGAAGTAATTTTTTAGTGGCGGTCAAACAAGTTGAATATTTAATTTATAAATAAGCTTCACATATTATTATTTTTGGATTAAAATCCCATTTCCTCTTTTGTATTATTGTTATTTAAAATGTCTTTGGTCCGAAAATCTTGATCACATGACTTTAAACGCCCGACTTTGTTATTTTGAGACACGGTCATTTGACGACGATTATAACTGAGTTTACACACCACTCTTTACGTCCACGTCACGCCAAGGTGATTCTAGAACAAATTTGATATGCACCTACGCATTTATACAATGGGTCTAAGTACAATTTGTGGATCGAATTAAGCTTCATAGGCCATGATCTAGATGACATGGCTGCTTGACTACAGAGGCCTTTCCTTTTTTAATTTTGTAAAAATTTTCTTGCTTCAGGAAAAAAGGATCCGAAACTGAAAGTAAGAAAATAAATGTTGAATAATTATTACAAATAACACACATTCATGCCCTAAAATAGGTCTTATTTTAGTCAAGAATCTGTGGGTTGTTTTCAGTTTGAATTCAATAATATTTTTCATATGAATTATTTTTGAATTTATTTTTTAGCGTAAATTTACGGCCAAGACACACTCGTCAACTAGATCCTCTATCTCAACAAGAGATTGCCCGCAATGTCAACGGAAAAATGTTCCAACGATACTCAAACCTACTGGAGATGTATAACAATTGTAGTAATTGGTTGGAAGAACAGCCTTCTTTCAGAAACGTTCAGAAATTCAAACAGAAAAAACAACAACTTTCTTCTCTAGGAAGGGGGTATACAGTGGCGCCTCCTTCTGCAAGCCTCAAACAACAAAGGACAGGAATAAAAGCCCTTAAAGACTGACGTGAACAGGGATTCCTTTCGTCTCAGTAGTCTAATGCATGTACGACGTAACTGCGGACCGGTAGGTTGGTGGTTCAAATAAACACCCCTGCCAAGGTCAACAGCTTGTCGCCGAAGTGTAAACTACAAAAAAAAAGGAAATTTAATTCATTATTAGTTTGCTCACAACTTGGAAAAAAATCGTCTTCAATGTTGCAAAAGTTCCGGGTGGTCCTAGGCCTTCTCAAGACTTTTTTCAGGCCTCTTTTATTTTTTTTTTGGTCATGGTTTTCCAATTAGTTATTCTCTGGGTAGTGAAATCATTTTCTAGACAGTAAGCCCACCTGAGGTTCGGTGAACTTCTAGTTTTTGTTCCAGTGGACTTGGGCAAAAAGATATTCTGTGTTGAAAGTTCTTTGTTCATTCAAATAACGTGGTCAGCCCATTTATTTCTTTTGATTTTAATGCATTTGGCAATGTCTGGTTTCCTGAAAGCACGGTGTGGGGGTGGTGGTCTAATCGGCACCCCTCTCCCTCCGTCTTGCGCTGCTCTAGGTGTGGGGGAAAACAAGGCATCACCAACAAACTCCATAATAACAATTAGTTTTATTAATCCTTTGAACACACACTTAAACAATCCAAGTGAAGCTACAAGAGGAAACCTAGGAGCGATATCTAAAGCGTTGTCTATTCCTAATACCCAACTCTAAGTAAACCCGACTACGTAAAATAGATAAGGAGAACAAGCACTAATGAACCGATAGCTAATTCTAATTCTACTATCTTAAGTCTTCAATCTAATAATTTAATCTAAGCAATTATTTCTTAACGCGCGCTAGGTTTGTGAATGGAATACTTTGATATGTACACTTACTTAACAGCTTCACGGCTCCTTCTCCCCTTTACATCTACAAAACCTATAGACTTTATATAGTCAAACTAATTTAAATACCACGTGTTCTTCTTGAAAGGCTGTGAATTCATGTGAATGCTAGCCCTTAAGTTTCCCCAAGAGGATTAATAGGAACAATATCGCGAATAGACCCGTCACAACGGTAGAGTTCTGATTTTGAGCTTCTGCGCCAAATGCCGTGAACTTGAGTTCCTACAAAAATAACTTTTCGGAGATTCGACGCTTGGAACAAAATACTCTTACTTTATTTTTCAATTGCAAAATTACAAATCTACTTAAATCAAACAATGAAATCAAATCAACAAAAAAAAAAAATAAATAAATAAATAAATAAATGATACATGCACACAGTAGATATATCCCTGTTCTTTTTTTAAGTGAAAGTATTTTTTTTAAAAGTGATGCATAGAAAGGGAGATAAAAAGAAAAACAAGATCTGGAGTGAAAACAGTGCGAGTCATATGTTCACCCATTTTGAGTGCCGGCCGGGAATCGCACAAATCATTACAGCGATGAAGAAAACGTTCTATTTTTTTCATTCCTTTGTGCGTCGTAAAAAGTCGTTTATGAAAGAAGAGCGACGTGCTTCCAGGATTACGAAGTAGAAAAGTTTTTGAGATTTCTGGAGCTACTTCGTGCGCCATTTTATCTCTCTATTTAAGTGTTATCATCTGAGTTTGAAAAACTTGATACAACTCTTGATGTAGACCATAAAGAGAGCAATATCTGACTTCACTGCAGAACTTTATACCTTGTTTTAAGTAAAGTTGAAAAAGGGTATCTTCTTAAATGTTTTCCTTGTATTACAACTTTAGCTATATAGAATCTGTACTTAAAGAATCAAAATGGAATCAAAACTATTATAAGGAAGTGGATCGAGCTTTTTTATTATATAGTTGAGGATATTTATATATTTTAGAATAGTAACCATGATAAGTCCTTGAACTTTCGAACGCTGTCCCTCTCCCCACCTTTACATCGCGGAAACCTCCAAAATTTTGAACATCCCTCCCTGACTCCCAACACGAATGAGTGATTTAAAAGTTCCTCAATCTTCATAAGACTGCTTCTGATATTTATACAGACGTTTCTAACACTTTTTTTCCTTTAAGAAACATTAAGCATCTAATTACATAATATTATTTGAAAATATTGCAAAATACTAGTTTCAAATAAATAAAAAAGTAAGTGCCGATAAATATTAATACAGGCACAATTCGATTAGGAAATCGAGATGGATGTAATCGTTATCGTATTTGCGCACTATGTGAATTTAGTTCTTAATATTTGCACTTGTGTTTATACTACATAAATTTGAAAAAATTATTTTTTAGTATTGGGTACTTATAAACAATAAAAAAAAACTGAATTAATATTCTTGATCGAAATGCATGTTCTAGCAAATATTTTATTTGGAGACAATTTAGTGATCTTTGCCTAAGATGACACACCTTTCAATTTTTCTACGTGGTCTTTCAGTGTCTATACAAGAGGGAACATTAGATGAGACCTTCGTGGACCCCTAGGGTCCCTGGACCTCAGTTTAAGAGCCCTGTTCTAAAGCATAAATAATCATTAGGCGTCATTCATTCCTTTATTTAGTCACTTTCACGATGAGTAATTGCAAAATACCCATTTTAGTTGTATAACGAATACTCATTAAGATTTTACACGAAGGAAATTCTCAAATCTATTCAAATTTGAAATATATTGAATACTCCCATTTCGGTTATGACACGTTATTGAAGTCTTAAGTTTGCATAAGGCTGTTTAAACTATTAAGTTGAAAATTTAGATCATGTTTACTGACCAGAAACAAGCCGAATAGGCTTAAAATTCGAAAAATTTGAGAGATACTGTAAATGTAGTTAAAAAAAAAGAATGAGTGAGAGAGACAAAAAGACTTTAGTTATAGAAGTACGAAAATGATTGGGAGTAAGTTGTAATTTTTCAAAATCATAGCATAGGTGGTGTGTAGGATAGTGAAAACAAGCTAAAGAAAGATTTTGAGAATTACAACTATTTGACATCTCATTTAAAAAAATCACTCTGTACCACATTCTGGATACTTTTTGATGAGATACATAGTTATCGCATTTGGAAATTCGCCGTGCTTTGAAGCTCTTGGCTTCTAAGTACATTTAGCAAATCAGAACAAAGGTCGGAACATATATTGTTTGTATCAATTGTCAACGACTGAACGAAGGTTTGTATCGATTGTCAACGCCTGAAAATTCATTTGTATACAAAAGTACAGCTGTACCCGTTATCTGGAAAGAAAAAAGCTCTTGGAACTAAACTTTTATCAATATCAAACTCTTGTGCAACACTCGCCAAACTACTCACATCTTCAAGTTTGTTGATTATTGTACCTGGTTACTGTAGCCATTATAAGTGTACAATTACCTATAATTTCAAATAATGTCTAGAAATTAGTATTTTCTCCTCCATTTTTAAGTTGCCTTGGCACTGAGCGCGTACATTTCCAGTATTTGAGTTCCGCGGTTTTTCCTCTGATGTCAAAGTTGTGATATTTGCATATGCATCACCTTTTGCTGAGCTGCCTTTTCACTACACGGGTTTCAAAAAGCCTTTTTTAAACAATTTCATAGTCACACGTTGAAGAAATTATTTCTTGAGTTTTGCACGTTGGTGTATATATTGCTTCACTCTGATAGGTAGGTTCACAATGAGACCGGAAACCGCAGCTAGGTTAACATGGTAGCAGAAACGGCGGGCTTTTCTAAGTACTTGAGTTCCACCCTTCGGTACGCCTTAGAAGTTATTATTTGACAAGGGCTTTCACAATTCGAATCAGGACTCATTGAAACTCTGGCATGAATCCTTGCTATTCACTTATACGGTACTACATCTATCACTTCATAGGGAAACCGTAAGATAGAACGTCTACATCATCCATTGAAATAGGTTTGGACCTGTTATCAAACAAAATGGATGGACTTCCTATCATTGAGCAGTTCTGTGCAAGGATTTTAACGTCTCTACGGAATCGATTCATGGATCGAGCATCGGCTATCCACCTGTATGAGAAGCTGAAGATTCTTCAATGCTTTGGCTACGTTAGGCTTTTACTACGCATTTTCCGAACCTTAAATCCAACTCTTCCTCTTCGTTTCGAACCTCAGTGAATCTACGTACAACTGGGTTTGAAAATTTGAAAATGTATAATCATGTCTTTTGTTCGTAAATCTTCTTTACTAAGGCTTTGAAAACTTCTTATTAGGGCCCTTTCGATGTTGTGTGAAGCCTGCAAAAGGACTTAATTATCCTCAACAAAGAATAGGAATGTCCCACTCCTGCAGACTGTCTCAAGCATGTTTGGATGAATCTGTTTAACCTGTGGATCAGGAACAGTATGTGTACTGCAAGAAATTCTGCAGGAAAATCACGTTGCGTCTTTTTTTGTGATATTGGAGGGGCAGTCTTGTAACAGCTTGCATTAACCACCTTTGTCTGAGTTTGTCTACTGAAGGACTATGGATTGCTAATATTTCGTGAAGAAATGATGGTTCTGCTTTTTTATATGAGGACGAATTAATTGTTGTCAACTTTTTTCCTTCATCACTTTCCAAGTTCTTTTGGAATCCCGTAATTGCCGATGTAAATTTCTACTTATATCGCTTTGTTTTAACTTAAAATAGTATTTTAATGAAAAGACTGTTTTGTTGAAATATTCTTCCCTTATTACTTTTTTTTATTAGGATTCTTAAGCTCTCTAATTTACTTTCGTTCAAAATCACTTATTCGTGTAGCTTAAGATGTAATACTTTTGGAAAATTTATTTTAAATAGAAAATTGTTTCATAAAATTAAGTTTAAAGAGTTCGCCAATCAAACAATAACAATTTTTTAAATTTTCTCTACACAACAACATTTTGTTGCGAGCCCATTTCGTAAGCCTAAAGTATCAGGTTCGATCCTGGCTGGAGTTGATAAATTTTCTGGATTCGAAAATCGAAGGCACGTATGTCTTATGATTGTGGGGTACGTAAAAGATCATTTGAGTATCAATTTGGCTCTGCTACTCTCGGCAAAATTAAATCATGGCAATATTTAACTTCAACAAAAGATTGAATTAAAATCAATTCAAGCCTCAAAATTTGGTAGCGTGATGGTGCCACCATGGTGGCTTTCACATTTGGGATTTGCCGGGTCGGCAAACGTTTAGTTGCCAAGATGCAGCCCATTAGAAAAAAAGAATTTTAATCAATAATTAGGAAATTGGAGGAATTCGTAATTATATATGTATAATAATCTTATTGTATTATGACTCTTGTACTTTAATTATAATATAACTAAATAGTAAATTATTTTTTTACTTGTTAGCAATATTAGGGAGAGAGATAATCATTGTATTACATTATTATTATAAATTTATGGTAAAGTATTTAACTTTTATATCCAAAATTTCTAGACATTTAAGCCGACTTAAAAAAGCTACGTAAGGATCGTTGTTATTTTTATTTGTTTGTTTGTAAGTGTGATAGAGTTTTCATATTTACCCATTCTACTTTTTGCAGTTAATTCACGATTATTTACCGAAGTTCGTATATGAAAATAGGAAAAGAACCGCGTTTTCTGTCTTAGCTCTTGATAATAATCTTGGAAGTAATTGAGAGAGATAAGGAGAAGTAATTACTGTCTTGGAGATTTGCACTACTTCTTAAAGAGGGTTTACTCAACCCATCATTTTAGAAGCTATTAAGAGAATTTATCTTTGAATAGGATGGCTTTAGATTTAGAATTGTTTCCAGTTGCGTGAATTATTCTTTTTCAACTTGCCTAGTATTACTACAGCTTGCTTAAATTTCTTAATTATCCCATTTATCTCCAACTCGAGGCTTATCATTATTTTACCTTTCTGGTTGAGAGTCCAGGGAATTTCTCTTGTAAACCAAGTAAGAACAATTTTTGTACTTAGTTTATTTCGTGGTGTTTTGGCATTGCAAGAAGTACTTTGGAACCTCACACGTAGTATAAAATAAGTTCAAACTCTATAACTATAGGTGTGGAAATTTTTAAAGGAGCTTAACGTCATAAAAGAAAGATTTGTATTTTTATTGACTTTTTTGTCTTTTAGTATCACGAGCTTTTAAATTGTGCTTACGTTTCCAGGAATGGAAGTGTGCTATTGTTTTGTTTATATTGTTTGTCAGACAGTCCTTTTTTTGTTTTTAGGTGGACTTGTGTCTAATGTTAAAAGAACGAACTTCAGTCCAAGGCAATATTCTAAAAAGAGAAGTTACATAAAGTCATAAAGTTACTGTTTGCAGTTAACTATGTAAGAGGTTGTCGTAGGTTACGTAGTTAAGGTTACGTAGCTCCTATTATGCCTTTAAAATTTATTAGTGTTCATAATTTCGATTCTTTTTTTTAAATTTGTCTTATTCAAAAACTCACAATTTGACATTAAAGTATAAAATATAGTATATGGTGTATATACATTATATGCTGTTAACAATCCATTGATTCAGATACAAATGTAGAACATACTTACCTTCTATGGAATTCCTTTCCCAATTAATAAGAGTCCAGTAGTAGTTCTTAAATTATTTTTACCTACAATATGTAGTAATAAATGCCTGACTTTTGCATACGAAAAAAATATTACGAATATTTGGCTTTAATCTAAAGAAAGTATGCGATAAATATATAAATGTGATGTAAAGCAAATTTAGAAATTAACTATATAAACAATATATAAAAAAAGAACCCATGTAAAATTTAAAAAATGCGTTTTTATTGATGCATATGTTGGGGGGGGGGGTAATTTCTTTTTCAACATAAAATATTGATAAGACACCATGAGGATTTGAGATGATGTAAACATAAAACTGGAAAATATAGTCCTTAATTTTTTTCTAAATACAAGTCTACGGAAGCAAAAGAAAAATGGAACTCATGCTGAGATATCCCATTTTGCATATTAACGATGCATTCCGTATTATTAACCTGTCCTATTCTGCCCTTTAATGAACAGTTTTCATATTTTATTCTTCCAAATTATTAATTTTTAAGCGTATTAACGCAATATTCAAGAGAAATAAGAGAACAGAGAGAATAAGGTAATAAGACATTTTTCCTCAATATTATTTAAATGGGTTTTTCGCGTCGAACATGCATGTTTCTAGAAAAATACGTATGCAAAATATTTAAATGGAAATAAAACTAAGAGTACTCCCAAATTCCTATATATATCAAATTTTCTTTTGACATGAAATGCAGAGCTTTAATTTCAATATCATAAATATTCATTTTGCAGATTTTTTTGTTTGATAAATAATTTGACTTTTCAGAAAGTATAAAAATTAAATTACAACTTTCTTCATCCTATTCGAGTTACATTATAAGACAGATAGCTTAGGGAACTTTGAGACAACCAGAAAACACTTTGAGAAATTTGTGTCTTCATCTAGAGGGTAAATATTAACAATAGAATAAGAGAATATTAACGTCGTACAGTTAAGCTACACGAGGGTTTTGGCGAAGGACTTCGTAATTTTGAACCACGGTCAAGTTACGAGGATGACACCTGAGTTGGCTGCCCCCTCTCCTAACTACCACACCGTTGTTTGAGATCTCGACAGATTTAACGTGTATCGCTCCCCTACATGGGGATGGGGGGGGGGGTTCTTCAGCAGCACTGGGCTCAAACTCATGACACGCCGCCACGAGTCTGTTACCTTGACCACTAGGCTACCGCGGCCACATTAACAATAGGAATATCGGAGGTTACCTCTAAGTAAAATATCAGTATTCGCATTGTTAAACAAATCTATGCTGAACATAACAAGAACCACGTTTCACTATACATTTTTAAAATAGATGAAACAATGATTAAAAGAGCAAATTTTTCACTGAAGGGAATTCTGACACCATATTTTGCTTTCTTCTTTTAAAAAGAGGATAATAATTTTAATAATTGAATAATTTTTAAGAAGAATAATGTTTGGAAATAAAATTTAACTTATTATCTTCCGCACTCTCAGTTGGAGAGAAGAACCCAGAAAAACTTCAATTTAATGTAAATGTAAGAATTAATACCAGAAAAAGTGAAAAAAGTAAATTCAATGTTCAACTAGTGTCTTTTACTTCCTAAAGAGCAGAACTATACACTTTACTTTTCTGCACGACAATACAGTTTTCGGTATAAGGCAATCAGCAACTGTATCTCTCAAGAAAAAGTTTTTGATTGTTGGCCACCTCTTCAGAGAGCTTTTGACGGATCTATACGCGGTTCTACTAATCCCTTCATATCTCTTTAAGGAAAATATTTATTTCAACCAACTTTCATCGAGTAAGGAAACATGATTATGTAAATGAGGTATACTATATAAATTATGTTTTCGCTAGTTTAGGAGTTAGCACGTTGAGGTTGGCACGCTGAAGTTGATACGTTAGAATGTGCAAGTAGGAGTTAATATAATGTCTGCGAGTTAGTTGTTATTTGGAGATTGAAAAGGAGTGGAATTAGTTAAATATTACGGAGCGTGGAGCCAACGACATTGAGCAAGCCGAAGAGTGCACCTGCAAGTTTTCAGTGTAGGATCCGATGCATAAGAAGTTCAGGAACTTTGAGTTTGATTAAGGGGTCTCAGGGGTGTTAACTTTTTCTGGAGGGCTGAAAATATAAACAATATTCAAATACATATAACTCTTTTAAATAAAAATTAAATAATTCGAATCTTTTACACATTATTTATAATAGAATGAGGCTTCAGAAAAGTGTAAAATATTTAAAATGTAATTATAATTTTAAAAATTATAAGCATATGAAAATAAGAATTGTTTCTATAAGAAATATTAACTAAGTAAAACTGCGCGCACGCTGTTTTCTAAAATAGTAGCTTTTGATGCATAAAACTTTATAGAATTATGAAATGTATCATACACTTTAAGCCCTAGTAAATTAAGAATAATATGTCTTTTGTATTTCAAAATATTTGAAAAATACTGAAATTTTTTAAAAAAATTTTGAAAAATATATATATTTTTTATTTTTTAAAAAATATAATTTATTATTCTATTTATTTAAATTTACTACGGTGTAATAAGGATACATTTAACTTTATAAATCAACTTATTGCTAGTAATTAAAGCTAATACTTTTGAAAATAGCATGCGCGCAGTAAAACTTAATTAATATAAAAAATTTATTTTTTTCATATGTTTATAATTTTTAAAATTATGATTATATTTTAAGCATTTACATTTTTCTGAAGCCTCATTCCTTTATAAATAATGTGTAAAAGATTCGAATTATTTAATTTTAATTCAAAAGAGTTATATGTATTTGATTATTGTTTATATTTTCAGCTCTCCAGAAAAAGTTAACACCCCTGAGACCCCTAGTAGAAGCTAGTTTATTGGTGTGCGACGTAGTTATAGTTGAGCGTATTTAAGCTGTCTTAGATTCAGTTGAGAGTGTGTAGTAGTATCCCCGTGTTATATAGAATCTCACCCACGCTCTACTATATTTTATCTACCTTAATTAGAATTGTATTGTGTCTGATTGATAATTAGAATTAATAAATTGATTGGAATGAAAACATATCTGTGGATTATTCTGTTTCTACCACACATCTAGCCGGGTTTACAGGTAGACAAGAGGGTTCAGATGTAAGCAGGAACCAACCGCTATCACAAGTTGACGATATGGAAACATCCGATGGTAATGCACAGAGGAGCGAAAGACTCTTATGTAAGTTCCTGAGTACTCAACTTCGTGTATAATTTATGATACCCTAATTATTCTTTATGCTTTATGTGTTCATTCGAAATCGATCTTCTAGAGTTCTGCCAGTTGGAATTCTTTGAATGTTCTTAATAAGGGCAATTAATGACAGAACGTCTTTTATGCAAGGGAAATGCATATAAGTGTCCAATTCAACCTTTCTTCATTAAAGACAAATGCCATATGTTAATAGGTACCTAATCAGGTAACTATTGTTGCGTTATGGTGCTTGCTTCGTACTGTGCTAACAGCTGGTGGTGGATGCTTGCTGGTTTAACTGCCTCCGATCGCAGATAACACATTACAATGAATACAGGTGACATTTCTCCCCTTCATGGCACTTGAGTAAATGAGATGGGTTGGATATTTCCTCTTTCACTTTACTCCAAGTATGCACGCGGGGACGACAGACGCATGAAATCTTTGTTTATATCAGTGAAAACACAAAATCGTCTTTACTTTTTGATTTAATCTTTCATAACAGATGTATGGAGCAAGCGCATTTTATGGCAAAGAGCCCAGGAAGGAAAATTACAGTAAACATAAATTTGCTGGGATTCAATGTGTGTAAGTCTGGATCAGTTGAGGAGGAAAGAAAACCTTTTACTCCAAGCGCAATATTTTCTTCCGGTATGTAAAAGAATTTCTCATCAAAACTACAGAATGTAGTTCACTTTTTCACTCTTAGCATATTTATACAAATAAATTTCGGTAAATGACAAGAGCTCGTTGGAAGACTTAAAATTGACAGAAGAAAATAAAATAGATATTCAATGATTCAGAAAAACATAAAAAATGAAACTCATAATGGGATGCAAAAGAGACTATACCAAAGAAGTGATAGTAAAGTTTGACTCTAAGATGAAAATTCAAGTAACAGTGAAGATGACTAATACTTTTTGAAAAGTGAAAGCTGGATTTTTTTTTACAATTCTAACAAATAATAGCTTTATTAATCACTTTCTTTTAGAAATAAGCATTTTAATTAAATCGATGTTTTTATACTCTTAGATATGACGAGAGAGAAAATATTTCTGTCGAATAAATAGCCTCCTAGAAGAAAGGGAAATGACTCCAAAGCAATCTCAATCCTGTTTTCCAAGACTTTATTGAAATAGACAAGTTTATTTGTTGCAGAACTGAAAAGGAAGATTTTCTACAATATTTGACTCTTTTCATTAAGAGTCACCCCATTTTTGATTGAAAGTAGCATAAAATCCTAATTTGAATGCTTTCGAGAAATGGATACTTGAAAATCCTAACCTATATTAGTTATTGTAGTACGATTAATTTTTTTTATTTCGAGAGAAATACAAGTTTATTTCATTCTTAAACTTTCATGCTGTTTGCTTAAACATCGTCTTTGTTTGCTTAGAAAAGAGTTTTTCTAATAACAAATTAAATAAAACAAAAATATTTTATTTTTGACAGTAAAAGAAATACAGTAAAAAAGTTCGTTCGGAAAAGTACAAACGGAAATCTTAATTGGTGTTAAATTACTAAGTAAATGCTTAGAGAATTTAAATAAATTTTGCATATTTCAAATTAACATAAATTTAAAGTATTAATAATTATTTTACACAGACTCTCAAATATAAATTTTCTTAGAAACTGCAAATTTTTTTATTTAATTAACATTTTTAACGTTAAAAATGTCTATAAAATCTTTTTTCATTAATTCTCCAGCAGTAATAATAATATATTCCAGTTTTATCTTAAAAAAAAAAAAGGAATATTCACCATATGAGGAAATATAAATTTTTTATTCTAAAAAAAAGTAAATATGATATAGCGTTTATAGGAATAAAATAAAGATTTTAAACATTAAGGGGGAATACACTTAAACACTAATCGAATAAAAATCCTTAACTATTTGGCTTTATCCAAAAAATATCTGTTAACCATACTTTTCATGAACTCTAACTATTCGAAATAAATGAAAGGAAGGCAATATGTGTTAAGAGAATTCTTGAGGCTGGTTGTAGCGATCTTCTACAAGATTACAATTTTTTTTTGAGACATGAAATCCGAAAGCTCTTGAGAGATGGTCTCTTTTTCTTTGACCTCATCGAACGAACAAGGCTGGTTTAGAACAAGAACTTTAGTCTCCTTGACCATACAAAACAAATTACAGTCCAGACGAAGGAGATTTGGATCTAGTGTGCGACGGTCCACGGGGAATCCAACGGCGATTGGCTCTGGTTTTTTCAAGCTTTGTTTTATAGTGGTCGCCTTATCTCGATGTCATTCAAAGTCTAATAATCTGACCGGATACATCAAAAAGCATTTTGGAACTCTGAAAGAAAAGGATTCATTATCTTGGAGTCAAATGAATTTAGAAAAAAAGAGAAGTAACTACATAAGTATTTGCCCTTAAAAACATTTTAAAGAATAATTTATATTAAGACATTTTTTTATCCACCAAGCGATCCTTTGTAATTTAATCGAGAAAGTTTTTTAATTGACTTCCAACTCAGCTCTACAAAAACACTTCAATTAATTAGTATTTTCATTCAAGAGAGAAATCATTAAACTTCTTTTATACAGAAGGTCGTTCGCACTTTATGGAAACGATTTTGTAATTCATTTTCTGGTATGTATTTTGAGATAAAGCTTTGGCAACTTGAAAATAATCGTCTGCTAAGATTTTCTTTTGATTGGAATGTAAAATAAAAGATTTATTTTAAAAATGGCTCCTAAAAATGATATATGGCTCGAAGGTCATGTAATTACGCTTTCCAAGGAGACATTTTCGTATCAATGAATCAAAAAGTGGTGCAGAAATCTCGGTTATTGCATTTCAATCAAAGGTATTTACAATATATTAAATCTGAAAGGGAAAAAGTGTTTAACCGAAAGTAAAAATGAAAACATGTCCACGAAACATCATCCTTATGCTGTTCCAACGCAGGCAACTATCAAGAAAGTGAAGTCTCTGAACCTAAAAGAAAATCTACCTACTCAAAGATTCATTGCATCGAAACTATGAATATCTTCTGGAACTATAATTAAAATCATTCATAAGTTTTTTAAGTTAAAACAAATGCTTAAATCTAAGGTTCATTTGCTTTTGCCAAAACATATTGCTGAAAAAAAAATTATAAAAAATTATATGAAAAACACTAGCTGCATAAAAATGGAAATTTGTGGTAACACTCAATGAGGCATGGATATATTTAAGTGACTGTAATTAAAGAAGATCCATTTTCTATTGCATTACTGACGAGAATGACCGTACGGAATGGCAATGTCAGAGTACAGTAAATTTCCCAAAGGGATTCATGTTTGGAGCAGGATTTTGTAACAACGGCAAATTAAAAATCAAAAAAAGTCTCAAGTAAAGCCAAAGTTTATTCACTCTCTTTTTAGCAGAATATTTTAGAACCAATTTTTGAAGAAGAAATTAGAACTTTATATGGAAAGGACATTGATAAAGTTGAGCTTCACTTAGACAAAGTTTCTAGTCACACGCGTAAGTCAACTGCCGCATATTTTAGCAAAGAAAGAATCAGAGACAGGAATAAAGTGTATCCCATTGTATGAAATATATGTAAAATTACCCTTTGCTTCTACAGTGGACTTTATTCTTTCAGTTTATTAAAATGAGCCTCAGGAAAACGGCATCCAAGAACACTGAACAGACTTTGAAAACGGTCCAAGAGGAATGGAGTAAAATTTGCACGACAGTACTAAGAAAAAGTTTACTTTCATAAAAAATTCGAGCTAGAGCTATGGTTAAGAACCATGGCTATCAGACAGAACCAATTACCACAAAAAATACGGTATTTATTGATAAAAATTAACTATCAAAATCGTTTCCATAAAGTGCGAACGACCTTCTGTATATGTGTTTTGTTTTTTGATGAGACAGATCAATTTTGTGCTAATATTTTTATACGAGTCTCTCTGGAAAAGATTTGAATACATAAAAGAAATTCAAAACATGAATATTAATTTTTCAATTACAAGATTCTTCCCATTTTTGCGAATGACAAATGCTGTGGAAGGTTATGACGAAAGAAATTTTAGCAGTTTTCAAATGAATCCTTTGGAAAAATTTAATTAAAATATTCACATATGGTTTAAAATTAGCACACAAAAATTGAAAAATATTATTCTGTATAATCAGAAGGGTCAGATCTTAGTAGAGACCGTTGTCTCGTCCCTGTTCAAACTGTTATTTGAAAAATATTTGTAAGCAAGATATTTTACTTTTCAGTTGGACAACTGAATACAATAATGAAATAATTAAAAAATGTTCTACTTTTTAAATGATTACAAGGTTTATAGTTGTTTGTTAAATATTTTTATTAATTAAAACGTAAGAATTTTGTCTTATTTATTTGCATCATTTAGTTTTGTTTTGTTTATTGATTTATATTTTTTGTGTGCTCCATTTCTAGTGAGATAGGGAAGGGTCCCGGTTAGAAAAAAATGCAGAGGGCCTCAAAGTTGGTTAACCTGACCCTCATAGAGATATAAAAACAGTAAAAGTAGTTGAAATTTTTTGAAAATTTAGAAAACTCCACAATTCTTACTATTTTAATTTAAATATACAAAGCCAAAAATAGTTCTTTTTGCGCATTCATTTCAAATTTCCCTGGTCAATAAGATCATGTTAGAGTGTTTGAATACTTTGTATGAGTATTTGTTGCAAAGCATTGTAACTTTTGTTCTGTAAAAACATACAATTATTCCTTGAAATGGAACATCGACCACATATATCAAAGTAAACAAAAAGTAAAACTTATTTCGAAGCCAACAAGAAAGTTTCGAAATCCAAACAATGCCTTTCCATCAATTTATGTCTAAAAGAATAGATAACTACTTTTAGTAGATTTCAATGTCGACAAGAAACATTTATTTTTTAAAAAAGAAAAATATTTAATAAAGTAATGGGAAAACTATTTAATTCTAAAAATAAATAAGAAAAAGCACGACTTTTTTGTCTTGGTGGTAGTGCAACAAAAATACATTTTAAAAGTCTGGGACAAATATTAATGAAACCAGCGGTTGCTTTTACTTCTTCATTTCTACAACTAAATTCTCAAAATGCCACTCATGAAAGAATAGTTTCTTCGATAAATGGAATGACTGAATTCCCGGAAACAGTTTTGTTTTTGAGACACTACACTATTGTTTCTTAAAAATTTTTAGCATCTGTTTCAAGAGAATTATACACAATTTGCTGAGTAAAACAATTCGATAAAATTTCGGAAAGTTTGAAGAGCAATTATGTAGTATACTTGCTTTTTATACGGTCCTATAAGGTGGTTAAATACCTAATAATAAAGTTCTGCAGCTATTCAGTAGTCACGTTCATCACGTGCATGGTCGTACAAGATATTGAAGACAAGTCGTCCTTGTTCCATTGTAGATCATCGTGGAAAGTTAAAGATGCTTCTGCACGTTAATTAGAATCAAGTCTGAAAGTCTTCACATATAGTGATAGATGTTGGATAAGGTGTTCCCCTCCTTACTTGTTTCTTAAACGTGACATTTACTTTTATTTGATTCCTCTAGGGTTACCAAATTACTAATTAATCAACCAACACTGAATTGTAACACATCGGACTAGTCGCTTCATTAATCGTGCAGTGATGAAGATTGTACATTTTGGGCAACATGTGGTCGGGTGGTAGGTGTTATGGTTCCACAATTTCCCTGATGTAGAGCATCTATTCAGGGTTTCTACAATAGGGAGTACGGTAGGATATAACATAGTATATCGTTCATGACATCTAATAGTATCTCATATCATAGCGAAAGGCATTCGTCCAATATGACCCTAAATAGGACAAACTGGAGAAGACATTTTTAGTGATTGAGGAATGACATCTATCGTTTTAGTCCTGATTGTAACGGGACATATCTGAGAAGATAATTTTCTTCATTCACTACGCTTTTGGCTATGCCAATGAATTCTATTGCAGTGCTTCTCAAACTTTCAACATTTGCGACCCAATTTTCAGTCATAATTTTTACCGCGCCCGTTCTTACAATAACAATGTATTGAATGTAATTATAATGTACATTGACGGTAAAACTACAGCCAGGGACGTCTTAAGATACTTTGAGGCCCTGGGCCTCTATGCAAAAGTTACTCCTACCTGAGATCTTTAAGAGTAGACAGTATACAGCCGGGGTGGGCACTAAGTGGATCGCTATCGATCGGTGGACCGCCAAGACATTTTGGGTCACCACCTTCACTAAAACCTAATTATCATTCCATCATACGATTGTCTAGAAATGCCATATTTATTCCAATCTAAGCCATGCCCCAAATTCTCAACAAGATTTTGTGAAAATTGAAAAATTGTTTAAAATGGTTTATATCGATATCCAATTTTACGAAATTAAAATAAATTTAAAAGGAAAAACTAATAAGAAGGTCAATATATATATATATAATTAGTTATTTTATCAGTATTAAAACTTTTAAATACATGCATGAAGCTGTAATTGCTCTAAATACCCCATCCAACACATCCCCCCCCCTTCGATTTAAGTCACGTCCGATTTTCAGTATCATTAATATTGGGTAAAAAATGCGGCTTAGATTCGAGTAAATACGGTATTTTAAAAAATACAAAGGAAAAAAAATCTGATCATAAGAGAAAATTTCGCTGAATGGAAAATGTACTCTATTTGGAAGCTTTTTTACGAAGAAAATCGTAAAATGTTCTTGGTTCCAGGAAAAAGTTCGCGAAATAGAGAAATTCTTAAAATAGAAGTTCGTAAAAGGGAGGTCCAACTGTATTGTACACTTTCTTTTAGCTCACTACACCTACGCCTTTGGATGGACCGCAACACATTGAAAAAATTAGTAGTAGCCCGTACCCGGAAAAGTTTGCCCACCCCTGGCATACAGCATGCATTGTCAAATACTCGTTCAAACGGTAATTTGAAACAAATGCATGTGCACGGCGCTCTTTATGGTGCTCAAAAACCCAGGCACAAGCTGGCTCAACCAATGGCCGCATTTCGACTAAATGGGTTGGATGAATGTTTATAGTATTAGTGCTAAGCCTAGACATATGTGGACAACGGTCATCACATAATCATTCAGACTTATCTCTCTCACCAATTAACAGTTTAAAATTCCCTCTTTTCCGGAGAATATGTACGGGAATAATATTTGACCACATTAAAATTATCCGGATCATGATCTTTTTAAGACGGAGTTGAGAGCGAAACGAGGTCCCCACCGAGAGAGAGGCCCTGGGTCTAGACCCAGTTGGCCCATGCCCTAAGACGTCCCTGACTACAATATAATACGACTTTAATTATAAACCGCACTAATTATCAAGATAAATATTAAGTTTTGTATATGACAAGCGCAGGGGAATCACTAGTAATTATTAAGTTTGTTTTTTATTGGATATTAATAAATTAATAATCAAATACTTTGTACAGTACTGATACATTTATAAGTGTTGTGTATTATATCTGTAAGAATGCGAATTTCATTTTTTATTATATAAAAATGTATTTTACTTTGTAATTACGAGGGCTGTTTTTTAAGTAAAAGGTCGGTTTGTTTTTTTAAAAAAGGACAACAATATTTTGCTTAAAAAAACCTTTATTTTAGGATTGTACATACTTTTGCCTAATTTTCTACATAGTTACCGAGTTTATTAATGCACTTGTCATACCTTAGAGCTAAGTTTTGAAAATCCTCTTCAAAGAAGTCTGCCGCCTGGTTGGACAGCCAAGGGTTCACTGCCGCTTTCACTTCTTCGTTGTCACTGAAGCGCTTCCCACCAAGACTGTGTTTGAGGTACGGGAAAAGGTGAAAATCGTTAGAGGAGCAGGGCTGGGGCTGTATGGTGCATGGTCCAAAACCTCCCAGCCAAAAGATTCGATTACGTCCCAAGTCGTTCGAGAAGTGTGAGGCCTTGCGTTATCGTGGAGGAGCAAAACACCTTTTGACAGCATGCCACGCCGTTAAGAAGTGAAAGCGGCCATGAACTCTTGGCTGTCCGACCAGGTAGCAGATTTCTTTGAAGAGGATTTTCAAAACTTTGCTCTAAGGTAGGGCAAGTGCCTTAATAAACTCGGCAACTATGTAGAAAAATAGGCAAAAGTATGTACAATCCTAAAATATAGGTTTTTTGAATCAAATTATTGTTGTTATTTTTTAAAAACCAAATGGACCTTGCTTAAAAAACAGCCCTCGTATTTTAAATTGTAAATTAGTTTATCAAATTGATAGTTATTTTAAATCTTTTATTTTCCAATTTTCGCGATATGCTCACGCTCCCCAAGTAGGGTTATCACGTCCTCCTAGGGGGGGGGGTCACGCCCCACAATTAGAGAAACGCTGATGTGTTATAGTTGGAGACATCGGTTTTTTAACATCAGAAGAATTCTGCACAGATAAACTTTAGCACGTAGCCCATGGAGAAGCAGACATTGAAGAACTGTGGGGGCAGACAATGGCATACTCACAGAGGAGATCCAATGTCGTGCTAACGCACGAGATGACTTAAAAATGGTCCATCACCACCATGCGGTTGAGGTGTCTGGTTCTATGGTGATGTCAAATTACTTAATAAACTACTAGTGTATCGATTTGTCCGCTTTTCCCTGGTCCATCTCATCCACACATTATTGTCGATAATATCCATCATGTGACGGGTAGAATACGAAAGTCCGCTTTAGTAGAGGCTGATCATATGACTCAATTCGAATTTTGTTGGTTGTTTGTACGGCACTCTGCCTTTATGGCGATGCATAATATGTTTCTCAGTGCACTAATGTGAGATCAATTTGTAATTATTATCTCTTATTTATTCAAATATAATTTCTGTTTATTGCAAATTTCGCTTTATTTGCATTATTTTTTCGTAGCATTGCAAACGTTTACAAAATGGAGTTGTTGTTGTTTCTAATGCCACCTGTCTGACTGTGTCAGATCGAGGTCCACGAAATTCATCGTGGCAAGAGGCTAAGTGTACGCCTGTCGTTAGCGTTTAGCTTTGAGAACCATGCAGGTAACGGTACGATTTGGCTCTGTTATTACACGATAGATGGTGACACCACCTTATCTCCACTTCCACAATATAGGCATGGGACTAGAGGGGAGGGAAATATTCTCCAGCCCCCTGCACCCGTGGTTGCTTCTACGACCACCCACAAGACTTTCGGGCCCACTGATTTAACGAGCACATTCTCCGTGTGTATTCGGAGGATATTTGGTGACATCGGACACGGAACCCAGTCCTTCCGGTCTGGCGTCCGATGCTCTAACCGCTAGGCTACCCACTGCCGCAATGGAGTACAGTGATGTATTAGCTATTTCATTCAAAGACCATTAGAGGTTTTGGCATTAATCTAGAATTTGTTTGTAATGTGTATAGCTTTTAATTGTATATCATCATTAGTATCGTTCAGGAATCATTAGTATCGCTTAGAAATTTATTTCGGAAATGTCTAAATTGGTACTGCAGTTTAAAATTTGAGCACTGATTTGTGGCTGAATAAAAATGTTTTTTGTTTAAAATTAATAATGCATTTTATTACATTTTCAGTAATGAAAATATAATGCATATTGTTATGTTTTTTTAAAGATTCTTTATCCATCGAGTTTTCATGTTTAATTAATTTCTTTTGGGTATAATCAGAGTTTCTGTCTTTCTACTCTTTGATTATTTCCTTGCACGAAAAATCTTGTGTAAGTTTTGGGTCATCTAAAATACACATAACTTAAAATATGAATAGAAACATCAATACATGCTTATTTTTAGATAAATAAAAATTCTTTTAATATGTTACACACCTCCACATATACAGAAAATTTGGACTTTTGTCTATCTAAGAATGGAGAATTTGTACTTTTTTTCGTCTTAAATACACAGAATGTCAAAGCCTGTATGCAACTACTGCAACAAAGCTATTTGTAGGGAGCATACTTTTGACATTTGCCAAGTGCAAACGGAAATTTTTACCACCTTTATGTTTATTTGAAATGTTAAGTACTTCTTTAAAAATACAATAATTTACTTTAAACAAATACAGAAAATATAAAAATTCGCCTGTTTTTAGTTCGTAGTCTGTGAGTCGGATGATTAGTTATAGAGTAACACTGATTAAAATTTAATGATCCTTGAAGTGAATCCTGTTCAAGTCTTAGATTTTAACAGGAGTCATTTCAAGACAGCATAATGCCTGTAATGATATAATTTAAAGTAAAACAGAATTTTAATTGTTGAATGTATTTTTTCCGCAAATACATGAATGTTTAAATTTACAAATCATGTGTAAGTTTTTTTGCTTCTGGAAGCTGTTAAAATTAAAATGTATGTAATCGTCGTGATGGATGTCCCCTGACATTTCCCATTCATCAGTGATTGGGTATTAGAGTGAAGAGAAGCCATAATCAAAACAAATCAATTTTGTTATTCTATTAATCAATTCAAATGACGCAGGGTAGGAGATGCACTTATATTAAAGTATTGGAGCAAAAGCGAGGTAGACGAGATATTTAATATTTAATTTTGAGTAGAATCACTTACTTTAGAGCGTTTTGGTAATCTACGTTCCAAATAATGGTAATTCCTTTCTCAGAGAATCGACTTCTGGTCGATTTGATTCTAATTCAAATATCTTATTGACTAAACCTTCAATTATCAAACTTGAATATTAATTAATTAATCGACGAGTAACTCTCGTCTAACTTTCAACTTTTTTACGTTAAACACTAACTTCTATCATCTAACTCCTATCCTCTCTCTCTTTCTCGAACCTAAAAGTCAATGCTTAAATATACGACATGATTTACATAAGCCGCATCTTCTTCGGAAAAAACCTTCAAATGGAAAAATATTTAACGAGATAGATTTTCCCCAATAGGATTAGTTCGAGGCTCACGAATAGACTCATTACATCGTAAAGAAAAAAAAAATTAACTAATTTTAACTTAAGAATCACTGGCATTGCAACACTTGTTATACGATCAAATCAATTTCTTTTGATGTCTGCTCCTGGGATTAAAACAAATGTGTAATATTAGGAAAATGCTCATTAATTATGAAATTGTCTATTCTACAATCTATTACGTTGAAGTTTTCATTGAAAAAACCATAACACAAACATATATATATTTATACCATACATAATTCTTACTTTTTTAAATCTTTATTGTAGTTCTCCAATGAAAAAGTCGATAAACTTCACCAAATGATAAATCTTGTTCAGATAGAAAAATTGGCTGGGGGGACGGGCTGTTGACCTTGATGCAGCTTTTGGAGAGGATAATTCGAACATACCCGTCTTCGGATTTGGAGACACACGCTTTGGTGATGCTTTGACAACTAAGCTCAAAGGGAAGCCGATCTAAGCCGGTTTTATCGCTTTAGATGCTGTTTTTTTTATTTTGTTGAAGCTTTAAAGTGAAGACTTTATCTTATATGTGTGGCATCAGTATTAATTAGTTTCTTATTAATGACATATCTTATTTTATTAAAAATAGGAGATGATAAAGGCTCTCGATTTTTTTCATTAAATAAAACATAACTAACTACAGTGAAATACATTTAACGCGAAAACGCTTAAGGTATCCGACTACTCGCGACAACTTTTTAAAAAAAAAATAAAGGTATGGGTGAAGTGCAACTTTTTTAAAATTTATGTTCGCGTCACGACATTCTGACTGCGCACGCGCAGTGTAGTTCGCCTTAAGACACTTTTTGAATGGGTGAAATCTCGTGCGTTCGCGTCACCGACATGCTTGTAGCAGTATATCTGTAGCTATACAGCTGACGTATAGTGCTGTGTATATCTTATAAGTGAAATTCAAAGGATTTAGTGAAAAGTTCAATGTGTATATACTGTGCATTGCTCGTTCCGATTCCGAGAATGGGCAATACAGGTTGCCGTTTATATTTCGCCTGGAAAATCTATGAGATATATACAACACTTTTTATTCGAAAATTTGATGATTTATACAAAAGAAGGTTCTGAAATACTCAAAAAAAAAGATTTTGCGAAGAATATCATAATGTGCCGATGATTTTTAGCGGATACTTCAATATTAACATTGAATATGATAAAAATCTACCACGAATTGAATTTCTAAATGAAACACTTGATTTAAATATGTCCAATGATCGAAAACTCAGTACTACAAAATATAAAACGACGATCGATATTTTTTTGAGGTTTTGTTAGATTTGCTTAGCACATTTTAAGAAACATATGCTAAAATTGAGAAAATAAAAATAAATTATTATTACTAAAATGGGAAAAATTGGTAAACATTTACAAAAAATAACATGAAAGGGGCCCATTTTGTATCAAATATTCATGAACACATTTTCAATTTTTCAATTTTGCAACACTTTTACTATCATACAGAACATGTACAATAAATTATTTTTAAAACTTTTTCAGCAATTGCTGTTGAGTATTTAAAAAAAAACACATTTCGAGTAAAACACGTTTTAATGTATGACATATATTCTGCTTAAAGTAATGGCATCTGCTTTTACAAAAACACTTATAATTTTGTTCTAGTGAATGGAAAATAATAAACTTGGTAATTTCATAAAGCTAATTAGATTACTTATAAATTAAAATCATAAAAAAATTGTCAATTTTTTGGCAAAATTCACAATAGTCAGTCACCTTAAGACGAAATGCCGGTTAACTCAAAATAATGCAATGCTACCGACAAACTATGTACTTTCATGCATTCCTTTTCTCTTAACACGAAATGATTCCCCTTCTGGGAATGAACAAAATAAGAAAAACACCTGCCGGATTGGACTGTTTTACTGTACCATCGGAAGAATTCGTTGCAATAGATGATGATAATGAGTGTACAGCCCTGATTATGGTAGACAAAGGCATTTTGGAGCTTGTTCAAAGCTAAAAAATATCATTGATGCAAATTTCGACGACGAAAATAATCTGAATAATACAGCTCCTGTTCACATGTCCTCCGAAATGAAAAATTTGCATGGTTATTTACAAGCGTATTATATACAATAGTGAAATGAATAACACGATAGAAGACATCGAAGATGTTCACAATTTGATGCTAAAAAGACAATGCAAAGAAAAATATCAGATTATTTTCCAAAAACTCAATAAATGTTTCACTATTCAAAAACTTAAAGAAATTTAATACAAAATTTTCAAGCTCTTGGGAATGTTTTTGTTTCTTGGATTTTTTTAAAAATACATGCATGTAAATAAAGTAAACTCATATAAACGTAATGTAGTTGATATATGTTTCTTTTCCTCCCTTTTTTCGCAATATCCTTTAACATTAAATTCTTTTAAGGTATCCGACTACTTGCAACAACTTTTATAAAAAAAAAATGGAGATACAGAGAATTTTTAGTGGTTTTTAGATTTGTTTAGTACATTTTAAGGAAAATATGCAAAAATTAGGCAGAGAAAAATAAATTATTATTATTAAAATTGGAAAAATTGGTAAAATTTACAAAAGCCCATTTTGTACCAAAAATTTGTTACAAATTTTCAATTCAGATGCGTTGCTATGTTATTCATTTTTGAAATGATCTTCAGGATTAGAGATATTTCAGTTTTACGAAAACTAGAGCACTTTATCTTAGTTATTATATGAAATTACTTTAAAAAAACAGTGATTATATTCACATAAGGGACTATAAATTTTGTAATAAAACAGTGACTGATAAATCTGAAGGTTAAAGCACTTCTATTTTTATACAAAACAAACACAAAAAATTAAATTTCAATTAATTATTTTTAGAACTTTTTTAGCAATCGTTGTCCCGTTTGAGCATTAAAAAAACATATTTCGAGTAAAACGCATTTTAAAGTATGACATATATATCTTGCTTAAAGTAATGGCATATGCTTTTATTAAAACACTTGTAATTTTTGTTCTATCGAGCGGAAAATAATAAACTTGGTATTTTTATAAGGCTAATAAGATAGACTATAAAATAAAAATAAAAAAAAAATTGTCATTTTTTTGCAAAATTCACAATTTTAGGGTTGTTAGATACCTTAACACGAAAAAATATTTCAGTCCCCTCAGTTTCGTGTTAAGCGATTTTCACTGTATACTGTAGTACAGAGAGTTAGTGAGTGTTTGTTAACGTCATACTCTAAAACAACGCGATATGCAGTAGGAGAACAAAGAGATATACATGAATACTATAGAATGGGAAGATGGAACATAATTAGAAAAATAATAATTAGCTGTTCTTTATACAACTTTGTGACTGAAACATGCCCTTTTGCAAAGTAGAAATTGATATTAATAATGCATATTTTTTGAGATAAATTAGTGATAGGCACAGGAGAAAAGGAATAAAAAATTGAACATGAAACATTGTTCAGTTTATGCTAATGAATTGTAACACGAAAAAGGGCTGTTTCGAAGCTATCCAAAATGTTAAGGAAATCTTTGTAATTGTTCGACACAAGGGACAAGTCATAATGTAGATGAACATTTCCGTTGAGGATTATATAATTTTTAAACAGAACGAAGTAGAACAATATTTCTCTTTCGTTTTAATGGATGTAAATTAAAAGGAAAGAATGCACTAATTTTCTTATAATAGTAATATAAAAAGCGTTTTGTATTACACATAAATATCTCAATTTCCCTTGGTTTTGATAAAAAAATATTCCTCTAACAGATTATTTGCAATGAACGATTAACTGTTACAAAAATATTTTTAATAGTAGTAATAGACTGTTGACGGCACCAGAATTTAGATTCGAGAAATCTGTAAATTCGAAAGTGTGATCACAGAGAAACACGAATTAATTAGACCGCAATCAATTTCCTTCAGTTATGTAAAATAATTCTCTAATTTTTTTCTTTTATTGCTTTCTAAAGATGAAGGAGGACATTTTTGGATTATATGTCAGACCTTGTTTTAGATATTCATTCCAAAAGACAGATTTATTTGAAAAAATATATAGTTAAGGAAGTGGACAGTGAAATGCTTTAGGCGCCGAATGGTAATGCGAGAAATCAATGTAGGAAAGTATTGGGGCGTAATGATATATGCAGAGAAGTAGAAAAGATCGTAGAAATACGAAATGAGAGATTGCAAAATCATGAAAGCGTTAAGGATTTTGTTTATTCCTTTTCGTTTAATGACTGTTTCATTTAAAATGGAATACCATTCTATTGGTTATTTTTGGTGAATTTTACAGAAATCAAGAGAGAGCTTTTTAAACTATATGTTGAAATAAATGCCAGTCAAAGGATTTATAAAGAATATTATATTGAAAGTTATTGTAGAGCATAAGTTCTAAAAGTTTCAGTCTTCTAGAAAAATAAATTCCGTAAATCTTAATGCAATTTGACTTACCATTGCTCTCATATATTAGGGTTATTAACGAAATAAAAGCTTAGGAGTCATCTACGTCTTAAGATAAAGTACAAAAGAGAAATTAAAAATGCTAATTTTGTAAACAACAAATAAAAAGAGAATTTGTGAAATGATTTTTCTGACGTCGATTTCAAACCATTATCAAGAACTAGAATAGACATTATAATTAAATTAAATAAAATCGAATTTCTACATTCAATTTTTATTTTATTTAAATTAATTTAATGTGCAAATACTGAAGATCCCGCAAAGTAATTCTTTGTTCGCTACATACATTATTTGCAGCAAACTTAAAAAACTACGATCTCACTCAAAATTAAAATCTGATTTCTTCCACCATAAAGTCCTCAGATTGTAATTGTATACTAAATTTGGAAAAAACAAAAACTCCTCATTAATTTTTTTTATGCATTTACTGAATTATAGAGCCTAAAAATTATTAATTATTCTCATTTTTAGTACTGAGTGTTCATGTATTTTAGAAACTCCCAACAGAATTATGTAATTATGTGGTAAGTTTCAAAAATTTTGTGAGGTTATTATTATTATTATTATTGTGATTTCCCCGACTATGGATTTAAAAAATTGTTTATGATAAATGATTTGAATACTAATACTCGTATTATAGATAATTATAATCCTCAATAATATTGAATCATTTGGATTTATAAAAATCGAGTTCATTTTATTCATGTACCCGTAATATTAAGAATCATTTTGGTTTTTCTAGAGAATCCGTACAAAGGAAGTCAGTACTCTGATTTAATTGAAAGTGGATAAAATATCATGTAAAAAGGATCCGTACAATATATCGTATTTACTCCAATCATAGTCTCGCTTTTTCAGTGTTAATGTCACTGAAAATCAGGTGTGGCTTAGAATTGAAGGTAAAACATTTGTTGGAGGTCAGCAAATTGAATTTCCACCCTTTCAAAAAGAAAATAATGTCATCATCCATTCTGGTCACTTGCATTGATGACTTATCCACAGTTTATCTCCAGTATTCAGTCTATCCTAAACATTGTTGTCTGCTCGTAGTAAGAAAATTTTTTTATATAGGCTTTTTTTAATCACCTAAATATAAAATATATTTGTAATAGCATCAAGACGAGAGTTCACTTTTCGAAGAAATAAAAAGAAAAGCAATTTTATAAGCAGGTGAAAAAAAGTACGGAAACAGAGCTGCTGTTGCTGAAAATTTGACACGGATGAAACAAATATACTTCGATGGCATAAGCAAAATGATATAATTTTTGCTTGTAAGTGTTCTATAGTCTTCAATAAATTTTTTACATGCTTCTATAATACATCCTTTTAAAAAAATGTCTCATAACAAATGCGCTGGAGGGTAAGGAAGACGACACTGTAGGAAAATGCCGACGGCGCGCCGGTACCAATTCCAAAATCTGTTGTGACAATGGAAGTGACGAATCATTTTCGAAGCATGTTACTGATGTGTTTAGAGTAATTATAAGTCCATCCTGTATTTGAAAGTTCTTAATACTGGTAATATAAATTATTAACCTTTAATTATTTCTCAGTAAAAAAAAATTTCTGAAGTATCGGATATTAATGAACCTTTTACACACACTTTTATTTATTTTTTTCTCAAAAACGAGTAGAAAATTAGGGCTGCTTAGAATCGATGACAATATTTTTTCACTAAAATATGCTGAAGAATTTGGGGTGCTGCTTAGAATCGATGGTGGCTTAGATTCGAGTAAATACGGTATTTGTCACAATTCTTTGACAGTATCGATTATGGTTTCAATTCAATGATCTCAAAATAAATAAAATACTATAGACACCCAACTAACTAATACTATCAGTTGAAATTAACATAACAATGTTAATGGAGCGGTGCAAGGGTCTTTTCAAGAGTAATGCACAAGGTAGTTAGTTTTATTGCGGTGCAGTAGAGAGATCGGATAAGAAATTTAGCTCGAGCTTCGAAGAAGTTTGTGTTTTTTTCCATAGATATCTTGTATATCTTTTTACTAACGGAAGTTACAAATAGACTTTGCTAAGGTTTCGGGTATTGTTAATGATAAAGTTCAAATGTCATACATTAATATTGAACCTGTAAGTGGCAAAAACCAGACGAAATATATGTTTTGAGCGTTGAGTCAACAATAGGCTGTAGCACGATTTCTCGTTGAGAACTCCAAAGAAAGATTTTTTCTCGAGTTCCTGCGAAAGTCATACAATGAAGAATTTTTCTTGTGATTACCATAGTGCAGGATTGCAAAAAGAATTCCTCATCTATAAAAGGATGTAGAACTATGCTTTCATGCTTTCCTTCAAAAACTAAACAGGAAAACGCAAAAAACCCTATCTTAGTTACTCGAGGCTGGGGCATTCATTCTCCAAAACGATGTTCGGTCGCATGTCGCCCATGCCGTAAAGGGAAAACTCATCCATTACGGACGGGAAATGTTACCTCATGCACTCTGCAGACTTGACATGAGTCCACCAGATTACTTTCATGCGAAAGTTGAAAGAACCTATGAGAGGACTTCTTTTTTTATCTATAGCTTACACTTCTACCGCCGTTATCAGACCTCTTCAGTAGATGATAAGCAAATGGCTTTCTAGAAGAAATTGAAAAGTTTAAAAGCCGCTGAAACTCCATCATTATGATGATTAGAGATTATATTGAAGGCTGACACAAAGAAATATTGCCATCCAAATAAACATGAAAATTAACCCGGGAGAAGTCACGCACTCTATAGTAAAGTTAAAAGTCGCACGAGGTGACTGAGTCACTCCAATTCCTTTTTTACCATTATTTTTATTGTACACTATAAAATCCGTAATTCCAGAGAATAATTTAACTAAGAAAGAGTATATTTACCTACATTTAAGGATTTTTTCAGTTTTTCTTTGATAATTTGAGAAAAATTCCGATCAAACTTAACCAAAATGCTTCAAATATGCGTGACTTTAATAAAGGACACAAATCACAGACACTTTTCGCTATCATTACAGGAATGATATTTGCAGGCAAAACTGTCATATTTTGTTCAAGTTATAGTAGCTTTATTGTCCTTTGATGATCGACAAATAGCATGTTGAACTTTTTCTTGCTTGTGTGTTTGTAACAAGGTGCAGCGCGTCTTGTGGTACACTTGCAGCTTCTTATCTTTCTTGATGGAGTGTTTTTAGGTAGCATTTTAAACTTTTCTTTCAACTCAAATGTTTAATGTTCATCTCTTTTCTCAAACTTAATTTCGCTATCATGATTAATATTCATTTTTTCATATGGTTCTTCTCTTGCTTGATCACTTTCAACTTCATCCAATAGAGATCACACAGATGCCCATTTCTTTTTTTAATATTTTGTTCATTTACAATTATAAACCATATTTACTCGTAAAACTCAGCAATTAAAACCACTAAGTCGTTGATAGAGGGAAAATGTAGCCAGTTCATAGAATGTATTTGGGAACAAAGGTGGTTGTGCGTACTATATATATACAGTATCATAAACTGAAAAAAATACACGGTATAACACACACACACACACACACACACACACACACACACACACACACACACACACACACACACACACACACACACACACACACACACACACACACACACACACACACACACACACACACACACACACACACATTTGCCACTCCTAAAAAAAGAGGACGATATATTCCCCGGAAGACTGCCACATAGATGGATACCGAGAAGGTTATTGGTAATAAATAAACAGAGTTCTCTCAGAATTAAAGATCTCGTGAGCCTGGGGTGACCCTGAACCCCCTCGCGACCATTTCCTAGTTAAAAAAATACGTGAATTACCTTTAAAAGGACCCTCGAATAACTGTAACTGACTGTCCCAAACGAAGCGCCTTCTAGCGATCATTCTTTAGTATAGGCCAAGTGAGACAAGAATGCATTTGCCAGGAAGACCTTTCTGTGTTATTTATTCTTATTTTTTTAATGATATTTGTTGTCTTTGTGTAACCTATTTAAATTAATGAATAATTGTTAAGTTAGACAGAGGTTTTATTGAACCCAACCCTACCATGAATCTACCACATTTGGTTTAATTCACTAGGCAACAAAAAACAACTTTTTGTCTGTTTCCTAGTTTTAAGTAGCCTATTCTTTCTAATTTTGGGTTGAAAAAAAAACGAATATGTAAATGAAATTTATTTATTAGCTCTTGTTTTTAAGATAAACCACAGCCCATCCATCAATTTATTGGTAAATTTGAAGAAAAAAAACATTACTAACTAATACATACAGTACAATAAGTCATGTTTCTAGAAACCGTGTTCATAATCAGAAATCAATGGTATTTTTTAGTTTATTTCTAATGAACATTTCCTTTTGAATTGCCTCTTGTATATCGAAGCCCGAGTATCCTGAGTTATCCCTGTCCAGCAGTAGTTTGCGAGCATTGATTCATTCCGACGACCCTGATATATACGTCCCATTGCTGTGATACCTTGATGAAACCTTTCACCGTGTCCACATCGCTTACAGTTTACAGTTTTTAGGGGGAAAATCAAGATGGGAATGTAAGAAATGGATCTTTAGAGACATTGCATCCTGGGTCATGAAAATGTTGTAGGAGTTCTTTCACTAACTGTTAATAATTCTTATCCTTTGTGCTGTCTAAAAATCCTTATACCACACTTATCTTTGAGACCTAAATATAGTTGAATTGATTGACCTTGAGCTGTAAGACGAAAAACAGCGAATATCACTTGAATCGTGCACTGTTGTCTGTTCTTTGTTTTACTGATGCTCTAGGTTAGACTCAAAACACACCTGAAGAAAGGTGGCGCGGTTACAAGCCTTTCGTTGAAATAAAAATCGTTCCTGAGGCAAGAGCTTCCATCTACCCTCTCAAATGAACATCAAAAAGATTATACACAGAAAGTAAAGATGAATAAAAATATAGCTATTTAAGAATAGCGAGTTCTGATTTTTGAAAACAAGAGCTAATCTGAAGTTTTTATGATGATTTTCGTGCTTAGCAGACCAAAATACTTCATAATAAACTATTTTTGAGTCCGAAACAATTTTGATGTTGCCTAGTGTAATTTGCATCTAACATTCTACAAAATAATTATGCCATTTGAAGAATATTTATAACAATTCTTCGATATGGGAAACACATATCACTGAAAGTAATATGATTATTTTTAGGCAAAAAATAGTAAGTAATGCTACTGTGCTTAACGTATGTTAAGATTTATTCGTTGTTTATATAGTTAAGTTGCATGCAATAAAGGAAGGAAAAATAATTGAAAAAGAGGATTGCTTCTACCCCTAAGAAGAGGAATAAGCAATGGCGCGAGAAACCTAAATATAGATGTATTTTGAGAACTTTGGAGAAGAATTATAAATCCCTGCAGTTTAGAAGGAATCTCCCCTCCCCCCCACCTGTCCATGCTGTCTGCTGGTAGCGGATACAATACCATTCATAAAAGAGAAGTGACGAAAAGAAGGGTGCTTCCAGATTTTCAGAGCAAAAGTTTTTGAGTTTTTCGAAACTATTTGGGTGTGCCATTTCCTTCTATTATTTTTCTTTTTAAAAGTGTTATCAGTGTTGTCAAAGAAAAGTTTTATCTTTTTTGTAGCAAAGAAATGTCATATAAAAGTCTTCTTATATTACGTGTGGAATTTGGGGTTTGATGTTCAAATTACGAGCGTTAATAAATGATTCCAAATAATTTCTTCGAATTCATTTGGTAGAAATATAGTATTTAAGCATGCAGAGATTCACAACTTCGATTTACGCGACAACATTTTCCTAAATTTTTTTTTACTTAAGAATAGATTCGCAATTTTATTTATCATTTGCTATTTCTACATTACTTAATTTTAGGTCGTATTTTGTTTATTGTTGTAAAA
>BMAO01010664.1:0-15111 GCA_019973975.1 Trichonephila clavata
AGTTCCCTAAAAATGCTGTACACATATCTTTGGAATACGCTTGGGCTTGTACTGAGACCAAAAGGTACCTTATTAAATTCGAACTGCCCGTCTGGTACAACAAAGGAGGTGAAATGCTTGCAATCCTCGTTCACGTCGACATGAAAAAACCCATTTTTCAAGTCTAACGTGGAATACACTTTGGCGTCTTGCAGCCTATCCAATACGTCCTCTATCAGTGGCAAGGGGAAGCGATCCTTGACTAGTTTTCGGTTCAGTTTCCTGTAGTCAATGCATAGTCTGTCGGTACCGTCTTTCTTCTTGAGTAACACGATTGGACTTGCAAATTCAGAAGAGCTTGGTCTCACGATTCCCTTATCCAACCATTCATCGATCTGCTTGTTGACGGTCTGATTCTCCAGAAACGACAAACGGCGTGCTGTTTGGTAAACTGGTATATCATCCTTCAGGATAATTCTCATGGATACATTTGTCGTTTCGGTCTTCTTAGGTGTATAGCTGTTGATTAGTTCAGAGAGTTCCTTTCTTATTCGAGGATTGATAACATGTTTAACTTCAATTTCGTCTTCAGTTCTTGGTTCATAAACCTGTGTATTCACAAACCACACCTTCTCTTCGTGTTTACGGAAATAAACACCTTTTTTATCAAAGCCAACAAAAGCTTGTTCCAAAATGTCCGATCCTATCACTGCCTGGAACTCCAAATGCAGTGCAGGCACGACATGCCATATTACGGAATATTTCTCTCCATCCAATTCGATTTCTCGTTGGAACGATCCTTTTGTTTTGACTTCGTACTTTCCTAATCCAGATAACACGACAATGTCCTTCGAGAACTTCGATTGCTCGATGATTCCTTTGCTTACATCTGCACGAATGAGCGAAACTGAGCTTCCAGTGTCAATTAGAGCCTCAAAAGTCTTGTTTCCGATGGTTATTTTCCTGGTTTTAATTCTGTATTGCTGAATTCGAGAACAGATCTGGACCGGAGAGCTTGAAGATTTATTGATTTTCATACCCTTGTTGCGCTTTGTACAATCTACGGCATAGTGACCTGGTCCCCTGCAGTAGCTACATGTTACCTGTTTAACTCTTTTATCGTAAGTTCTCGTCGATTGAAAGCATTTTCTATCATTCCAATTATTTCCAAGGTAAAACGTCCTTTGAGAACAATTATCGTTATTGTTCGATCTTTTAGCAAATGAGTTTAACTGCTTTGGCCCTATAGTTCTTCGGACGTCCTCATAATCTTCAAATTTTTTCGCTAGCTCAATAGATGAGTTAATAGTAGACCATTCGTCCAAAAAGTGTTCCTGAAAATCATACGGCGCCCTCTTCTTCATTTGATCGGCTATGATTAATTCTCGTAATTGGTCGTAGGTGTTAACTTTTAAGCCCAAAGTCCATCCATCAAAATACGTCTGTAATTCGTGTTGAAAATCCTGCCATGTTCGTTCATCGGACTTTTGGTGAAACAAAAATAACTGACGAAATTTTTCCGGAGATAATTTAAATCTTTGTCAGAGCAAAACCTTTACATGATCGTAATCATTACACTTATCAGTTGGTTCTCTTGCGATCAGATGGGCAATTTCGACGGGTATTAAACCTATAAGTTTTTGAACCCAATCTTTTTTCGGTAAGATAGTTAGTTCTGCATGACGCTCAAACAAGGCAAGATTCAAACCAATATCTTCCTTCATATTAAACTTATGAAAAGTTTCGTGAATCAGTTTATTCGATGTTTGAACGTTTTTGGCGTTATTCGGCATACCGGCAGTCTGTTGCGCTTGTATTCGCAACTTCTCTAATTCGTACTCTCGTCTTTCTCTCTCATCCCTTTCGCATATCCTCTCTCTCGGCCCTTTCTCTCTCTCTCTCTCTCTCAGCCCTTTCTCTCTCTTCTCTTTTTGTACGTTCCTCCACTATGCTATCAAGCATCTTTTTAGCATCGTCTTCAACGTAATCTGGGCTTTTTACGATCAGCTCCTTTAACTTCAATTTTGTGATACCTGCTTCGATAGTAAGATCCAAATCCTCGGCGAGTGACACCAAATCCTCTTTCTTTTTCACGAGTAAGAATGCCATTTTTATACTCAGAATGGTGACCCAGAGAACAACTTAAATTTTTACCCAAGTTAAATGAGACAAAACTATTAAAATGACACGCAAAAAGTTTACTCACCTAAACAGAAACAAAAGATAATTTAAATAAGATGCAATTATCAATTATAAACAATTATAGACAAAAATGGACTTTTTAAAGAATTCCCGGAACCTAAATCCTTTTGCAAAACACAACAGTATTACAGTTAATATCAATTTTATTTTTATTAAAAAAAACGACGCGTTCCTCTCATTTATCGAAAATAAATTACTAAGAAAAAACACGGAAAGTACTCAGTTATTAATCCAAAACTAAAAGAACATCAAATATCTATGTCTGCAATTAAGCCAATAATAGTACCTAGTACTTCAAAATTCAATTTCAGATTCACAGAACAGGAAATATACACACAAAATCATTTATTTAATTTTCGCCTATTACTCACACAATACCAAAAAAGGATACTAGCACAATTCAATGTAATTCCGAAGACACTTTACGTTGACCTCAATGACACAGGAAATCTTATTTCGTGTTGATAACTCGCAATTCGATGCAGTTCCAAAGGTTCTCTCGTCAGTGTTGACCTCAATGATCAAGGCAATTCCATTCAATTCGTTCAGTATCTCGTTGAGTCGCTGGGCTTCCAGTTTTGGTTGACTGTAGCTGACGTGGAAATTCGCCAAGATTATGTGCCTCTAACCAAGTCAATGGACCCCTTCCTCCTGTTGACTGTTCTCGCTGAATATCTCCGCATCGCTCGCAGAATCTCCATATCGCTCGTAAGACTTCCGTATCGCACGTAAAATTTCTTATTCAGCTGAAGGCTTCGCCGGGTCTCTATTCGATGCAAGGCAAGGTCTATGTACCACTCAGGAAATCAAAAATCGATGAGGAGGTAAAACTTTTAAAAAATGCTCTTAGATACAACTCTGAATAGTTAAAATTCTCGGTCGAACCCCCAATTTGTGGGACGGCGTCTAGGGGAAGGTTCAATTTTAATGTTAAAATAAACACGCAAAGTTAAAATAACCTAATTTATTAAAAAACACAACTAAAACATTTACTATCTACAAGGGTTTTAAATAATTTGAGATAGCACCATACCAATTCCGAAAACACGTCCTCTTTCTCAAACAACGGAGAGACCGATTTCCTCTGACCTGCCTTCGTTCAAGCTTTGGTGCAACTCCCAGTTTCTTTCTGCCACCTCATAAATACATGATCTCACCGTATCGCGCAGCTAAAACTCACGTGGTTTCTATTAGTGGTGCCATCTCTTACAATAAAAATCAAAAGAAATAAAAGAAAACCCGCACTACCTTCCTACATATATATATATATACTTGCAAGAAAAAATCTGCGTTCACCTACTACTGCTTACATAAGCAACAAAAAAAATTTTAAAAACCAGAATTTGAAATTTTTTTAAATTATATTTTATAAGTTCTTTTAAGTATTGAGAATAACAAAAGTGAACTCGGTTTGCTTTCATAGCTTTGAAAATAAGGACAGGTTTGTAGCAATACCAACAAAAATCAAGTAGAAAAAGTCTGCGTTCACTATTTAGTATTAAATACAAAAATTATTTAAAAAGGATAATGAGCCATTTAATAGCTGGTTGAATAACCCCATTTTTGGAAAACCTCCTGAAGTCGTTTCGGCATTGAATTAACAAGTCTAGTGGTTTCTTCAGAGCTTATCTTCTCTCAATCGTCCTTAAGAACACTCTTTTCTAGCAAGTGTGTGTATATATACACAAAGGACTGCCAAACCATAACTTAAAGTACCTTTATACATCACGTAATAATATTTAATATTAAACTTATAATTGAATACAAAATCAACCAGAGCCTGAGTAAACGAAGTAAATAATGAATAACATTTATAATATTTATTAAAACGGGAAATCTAACGATAGATAACCTGGTAACTTCAATAAAAATGAAAACTAAGAAAGACACGAACACTGTAAAATAATTTTCGATTTGAAATTCTTAAGAAAGAAAAAAGGTATCTGTTACCTTATCCTTCATTTCTGAATCCTGGGATGAGTTTTCCCTAAAGTTTTATCATATTCTAGCGTAAATACTGCAACTTTTAATAAGGAGTGTTCTTTGTATGAAGCAAAAATGATTTCATGAAAAAAGAAAAAACTGATACATTCCATTATGCTTTCTTCTTATTATGCTTCATTTGATTGAATACTAACAACTCTATCATCAAATAATTATTTAAAATGCTCTCTATGCTTTTCCAAGTATCGTAATATTATTTTACTTGAAAAAACATAACAGATGTACGTTATTTACGACTTCGCTAAATGAAATTGAAACACATTGGGAGGGTGGACTAAAGATGCCAATAATTTACTCTGCTGCTTCTTAAAAAGTAAATCAGGTCATTTTTTTTTTCTTCCTACAGCTAATGTAATGTATACTGTTCTTAAAAAAAATGATGAATTTTTATATCTTCCTAGCATTTTATCCGATTCTTCTGACTTTTGTTTTATTTGTAAGTAATTAAGGTTTAAAAAGAAAACCCACTAAAGAAAAGTATCTCTCGTCGCTTTGATTACAGCAAATAAAAAAAAATGTTTTTTGATTTGGCTATAAGATTAAAGATACCTAATGAACGTATTAAAATTTTGATTATGATCGACGCTAGATCGCCAATTGGAAAATTGCTTAAAAATTCGATTTTAAAAAGTGTAAAACGAATTTTGAGAAAATTTACATTGATGGCGTCAGTCAGGCTTTGGGCCCCCTGAAGCTTTGAAAGAAAGCAAAGCCTCAACGGTTGAATTGCTTGATCAATTAATTTTTAAGAATAAAAATACGCGATTATATCGTAATAGAGTTTTAAATTTCGAAGGATTTAATTTTAAAATTGGGAATAATGAATTTTTAGATATGATAGAAGAAACAGTTGATATAAGTTTACGTTAAATGAGAATTAAAATTTGTGATATTTTAAGCATCGCTGGTGAAGGGACGCAATCGGAAGTAGCAAAAAATATTATAACTTGCGTTTGCGATTTTGAGACACTTAAAAATTCCTTAATGATACATCAGAAGAAGAAACAAATGAATTGAGGAAATGCGATCAATCAGTGCAATACGAAAATAAAAACTGTAATGATAATGTTTTTAAAATAGATAGCAATGTCAATAGCCTAAATAACAAATATGATAACAAAAAATAATAGTGAGTTTTAACGATATCGAGAGTATAATAACTCCTTTTAAGGGTGAAAGACATGAAAATGTTTTAAATTGGATTGAAAATTTTGAAGCCCAAGCAGAGTTACTCTCGTTGTCTGAAGTTCATAAATTTATTTATGCAAAACAATGTCTTAGGGGAAACGCTTTATTAGTTATTAGGAGTGAATCCAATATTAACTCGTGGAAACAATTAAAAGAACTGTTAATAGAGGAGTTTAAAATATCTTTCAATTCGGCTGAGGTTCATGAAATGTTACAAAAACGTAAAAAACTTAAAAGGAAGATTGTTCCGCTGGTCCTTAAAATTAAGTATATGTATGAATATGATATTAAATATACAAAAGGTACCACAAACTTCGAAGCAGATATGCTCTCTAGAGATATAACAGAAAAAAGCACGAGAAAAGTGAGTGCGTTGCAACAAACCACGTGTCTCATCTATTGCAGTTGGAGGAAATAAAAGAGGCCCAGAAAAGAGATAATTTAACAGGAAACTTTATTGAGAAATTAATAATGCCTTATGTGTGCGTAAGAAAATTTTACTAAAATAGCTGTCCCATTTTCTTTACGGTACAAATTACTTAAAAGTGCTCATGAAAAATTTGGTCATCCAGGAATTCAAAAAACAATTAATTTAATCATTCTATTTTACTATTGGCAAAATATAACTGAGGACACACACACACACACATTATAATTTTATCAAACATTGCCACACATGTCAGGTTAATAAAAAATCTCGACAAAAAAGATTTGGTCTCTTACAGGCCATGTCTCCTGTTGATGAGCCATTCCAATTAATTGCGATAGATAGTGTTGGTGGTCTGAACTATTACAATTCAACTAAAAAATATTTAACTTTACTCATTGATCATCATACTAGATATATCTGGACATTTGCATCAAAATCAATTACTACAGAAACGTACACTAGTTTTCTAACACAAATTTTTCAGATTCAAATACCTAAAATTATTCTGTGACAGAAATGCCGCTTTCACATCTTCTCATTTTAAAAAAATATCTTAAACATAATAACATTAAACAGTTATTAACTACGGAGACTAATGGTAAGGTTGAGAGGTTGGGTCAGACAATAGTCACACGTTTAAGATGTAAAGTTAATGAATCTTCTAAAAGGGTACCATGGCCGAAATTGTTAAAAGAAGTAACTCAAGAATATAATTTAACACCTCACTCGGTAACTAAATTCCCAAAAGCATATTTAATGTATGGCACACTACCCTATCAAAATCCTTTAGAGGAAAAGATTTATCCTCCAGTCGAAGAAGCGAGGAAAATAGCTGTGGATAGAACAAAACTATATCATGAAAGAAATAAAATACATTATGATGCTAGATTTGTTGATGTAGAGTTTAGTCCTAATGATTTAGTTATTTATGAAGAGTTCAAATATCGAAATACTAGGAAACTTTCTCCAACATTTAGTGGCCCATATAAAATTCTCAGAAAAGTTTCTGACGTCAATTCCGAAATAAATAAAACGAACCATCATACGAAAGTGAAGTCAGAAAAAGTACATATTTCAAAATTACGAAAATACCATGCACCTGAAAATTAACAGTTAAATCATGAATAAGTGTATATAGTATGTTTATAAAATATGAATATAATGTATTGTATTATATTGCATATAGTGTTGATTAAATTTGTGTTAATATTCAAGAAATGGTAACATTTCAAGACTGAGATGGACTATGTTCTGAAACGTAGCTAATTCCAGAACCATGGTAAACGTGTTAAATGAAAGCTAAGAAATGTGGAAAACTAGTTTTGTAAAATTGTTATATTAATTAATGCGCATAGTTGGAAAAATGCTGTATTGTTTTATATGTCATATACCCTTGAAACATTTTTATGATATGTACTATTGGAAAATTGTTGTATTGTTATATATAGGCTATATAATCTTCGTATGGTAAAATTTTTATATTGATCTAGATCAGGGGTCGGCAACCTGTTTGTCCTTAAGGGCGCAATATTAAATTTGAAAATCACCGAGGGCGCATATTTTACAGATAATCAACAGGTATAAATAGGCATTAAAAAAACAGATTTTTTATAACTTTATTTTGTTGATGTCATACATAATAATACATATAATTCAGTGTGAAACTTGGGTGTCCATATTTTCAGCTAATTTCTTATAATTGGGGATATATTTAGAGTTCCCGGTCCTTAAGCAATTATCTAAATGTGAGTCATTAAGCTTTGTTCGGTATTTTGATTTCAAATATTTCATATTTGAGAACAAAGATTCGCAATTGTATGTTGTTGCACAATATGAATAAATTTTTAGCGCACATTTTTCCTTAAAATAGGATACTTATTTTCATCGACTAAGTTCCAAAACATTTTATCATTACTATGCGCTTTTAAAATAATATCACTTTACAAGTTTATTATTTCTAATTCTAGGTCTTCGATATTATGAAGCTCGAAATACACTGAAACTATTTCAAGGACATCATTTTCAGTAACATTGAATGGATTTATGAAAAATCTTAGAACCGGTTCTAATGCTGCAAAATCTTCAAATCTAGAAGAAAACTGTTCTATTAGCTTATCTATAATTTCTAAATATGATGTAGCAGTAAAATTTTCATTATTCAAATTTAAACTCTCAACAGTATATTTTATATTTGGGAAATGTGATAATAATTTTTTCGATAGATGGGATTTCAACAACACTAACTTGCATTTACTGCACTAATCATGTCAGCGATATGCTGATTTTTCCCTTGTATTTTTAAATTTAATTCATTTAACTTTGCCGTTATATCTGTCAGAAATCCGAGGTCGATTAGCCAATCCTTATTTTCTAATTGCTCGTAAAATTCGCCTCTTGATGCAATAAATTCCTTTATTTGTGGCAAAAGCATGATAAACCGCTCAAGTATTTTACCTCTGCTCAGCCACCTCACTTCAGTATGTAAAAGATCTGTGAACTGAACGTCCTCATCTTCTAAAAGTAATTTAAACAATCTGTGTTGCATAGCTCCCGATCTTATGGAATTAATAATTTTTGTTACTATCGTAAATACGTGTTGAAAACCGATTGTTTTTGCGCATAACATTTCCTGATGTATGAGACAATGATAAGAAATAAATTTCGGGAATAAGGAATCCTGTCTACATAAGGCAATAAATCCTTTTTTCTTACCAATCATCGCTGGTCTCTTGTAATTGACGATAACTTTTGTACAGGTAATTTTACATCTGTTATATACTTTTTAAAAGTAGAAAAGATATCTTCTCCTCTGGTGCTTCCCTTTAATGGCAGAACTTTAAGGAATTCTTCTTTTGTTGTAAAATCAGAAAATACCATCTTCACGCAAATTGCTAATTGTGATATATTTGTCACGTCTGTCGATTTATTCATCTGTAGCGAAAAGAAAATACAATTTTCCATATCATTTGCTAATTCTGCTTCCAAATTCTCCACAATTACTTCAATTCTTCTAGTAACAGTTCGTGCTGATAATTGCAACGTGTTTATAGCTGAAACTATTGTGACGGGTCTATCTGCGTTAATCTTCTATTAATCTTCTTGGGTAACTTTGGGGCCAGCAATTATTCTATTTCACAGCCTCCTCGGGAAAAACACGAGATAGTGATATGCTAATGAGTTCGACTATATAAAGTCTAGATTTAGAAAGAAAGAGAAGGAGAAGGAATTGCCAAATTAAATGTAAGTATCGTCTACGTACCTCTTCAGCGAGCTTAGCGCGTATTGGATAGTATTTGATATTATTAATCATTGAAGGAATCAAAGAGATTAGATTTAGTACCGACCTGACGTTAGTAAGGGTTCGTCTCCTTTGTCAATTCTGATAGCTGAGATTTCTTAGTAGGGAATATTAGATTTGAAGGTTAGAATTGAATGTTAGATTTGAGTATCAGGATTAATCTAGGGATTAGATAATCACTCTAGGGTTTCGACTTATAGTTTGAACTTGTGCTTGTTAATTGTATTTATCTGTCTACAATAAATAATTATTGTTATGGCTTTTGTTGGTGATGATATGTTTCTTTCCACACCAGGCACGCCAGGCAATGTGAACCCAGTCCAAGATAGGACAGAGGCACGACACTATTTCCTTTTTTTTTTTAAATTCTTCAAAAAGTGAATCAGCAGCTTCTAACATGGCTTCTTTCACTAATTCTCCATCTGTAAATGGTTTTTTATTCTTAGCTAGCAAATGCGATATTTTATATGACGCGATCGTTGCTGCTTTATGTTGTTGCAGTGGTTTAGTAAAAAAACTTTGCTGGTTAGTTATTGAAGATTTTAAAGAAATAATTTTTTTTCTTCTAATTTCAGAGTTCATCGGATAGTCACTATCAAAATTGGTATGAACGGTCTTAAAATGTCGTTCAATATTACTTTTCTTGGGAATCGCAACACTATTATTACACAACAAACAAATACACTTCCCTTTGTAATCAACGAAACAATATAGATCTTCCCATTCATCGTTAAAATAATATGTTCTTTTTCTTTTACATTTATCCATGAAGGGTTTTAAAAGAAAATACTTATTTCGGATTACTTGATAGTTTTAAATGCACAGTCTACGCGTGGTCTATTCGAAATACGATCACACACTAACAAAAAATACGTGCGTGCTATTAGATACGCTCAAGGTTAGCAAATTGCTAATCTATGCACAATCCTAAACTCAACTGACTACTTGCTGTATATCGCCGTTTGACAAGAGTGAAAAAAAATCAATATTACTATTCAAAATAAGAGAGACATTGCAACAACCTCTCCCTTCGAAATCTAGTTTTATTCTGCCTAATAAAAAATAGTGATTACACTGATCTAAGCAATAAATTAGAAGCGAGCGCTCTGGCGCCACATAGACAAAACAAAAAGGGAAAGTTTTGCTTCAAGAGTAAGTAAATCTCTTTGGCTATCATACATTTACATTAGTCCAGCGAGGGCGCATTAAAAATCGATCGGGGGCGCCGCGTTGCCTACCCCTGATTTAGATAGTAGAAAAATTTCTGGTTATTATTTTGTGAACGGAAGAGTTAGCGAATGGGTGATACTTTATTTTAAACTGGTTCAGCGGATTTTTTAAAGGGGGGGGGATGTAATATAAAAATAGATATTTCTTTTGGTAACATTTAATGTAAAACTTAATGATTCAAGATGAATGCCATATTTCGTCATCCTTTTCCCTTCAGACACTAAACCTTCCCCGTAGACTTAGTAACGCCTCTGTCTAGAAGCACAGAACCAGTAGGGTCCTGGGAAACCACATAAATCACGGGATTGGGGGAATTTGCCTGTTCGCTACCTCTTCCTACTTTCTCTATTTAAATATCGTTGAATCCCCAAAGTCGGGACTCTAAGTCCATTAAAACCCCAGCTAAATGTGCAAATTGCAGTGGTCCGCACCCTGCAAATTACTCAGGATGCCCCAAGAATCCCCAAAACAACACTAACAACAAGAAGAAACAACATGTACCACATGTCCGACAGGTGAATACCGGCGCACGCGCCCAGAACACCACACCACCACAACAACTGTACTCAGGTGCAGTCAAAAAGATTACACAACATGATTCAATTGACACAGCAAGTTTGATGTCTCAGATGGCACAAATGATGATGCAGTGGGGACAAATGCTGTCCATACTGCAAACTAAAATTTAAATCTTTTAATTCACACTCTCAGGTTTTTCTTGCAGTCTCTATTTACTTATAGCACTTAATTTCTACATTATTCACTAATTTTTACATTACAACATCAAATGCTCTTCTGCGTCAGAACTGACTCTGTAGTGGACTCACTACCCGCCCGCTCATGTTGGTTGCCTCCCTTTTTTGTCTGGCGATCGTTTTCCTTCCTTGCGCTTCCTCCAGATTTCTCCCCGGTTCGTCCGCCTGCGCGGCCACTTGAAGCCAATTCCTTCGCCCCCACGCCGGGGGCTACTTGATTTTCTAAACCTTCTTACATGGATTTTCTATTTCTCTCAACCTGGGTAAAAGCGCTTCGCGCTGTAGACCCGCTAATTCTAATTTTAGTTTAGTTAGTCGGGACTCTTATGGCTGTTAGAAAGCTTTGTGTAACACGTTCTTCCAGTGTTCTCCCTACGAAGGAAACTCCATGATTTTAATAAAGATCTTGAATTCCAAAGTTGTTGTTACTGGGTCGTTGAGATATTTCATATATATATATATATATAATATATAAAATTCTCGTGTCACAGTGTTTGTAACCAAACTCCTCCGAAACAGCTAGACCGATTCTAATGAAATGTTGTGCATATATTCAGTAGGTCTGAGAATAGGATGTAAACTTTTTTTCATTCCGATTTTGCAATTAGTTAAAAAGATATTAATTAAAAACCGTAAAATGCCTAATTATTTTACTCCTTCGGGTTGTTTACTTGGCAGAACTTGCGTTCCGTTTCGGCCGAGCGGTGATCCGACGTTTCCACCATTTTAAAATTGCCATCCATCTTTTACTTTTAAAATCAGACAAAAAATAATTACAGAATCGGAAAGATCATTTATTTCGCCACAATACGGTATAATTTTTTTTGCAAAATAATGATATTTTTTATTTTTTTAAATTTTTTTTAAAAAAGGGTTACAACTGATGCAATTTTATGCAAATTATTTCTAAATTGTTGCGTATGAATTTGTTTTCGTGTTATTAAAACGAAATCATATCGGCACATAAACGTGTGCCGATATTCTACACTAAATATCTTCAAGCCTTTATCTTTTATTACAGTCATTTAAAAAATAAAATTCCCAAAGATTTTTTAAAAAATACTCAAAATTTGAACTTAATATTGAATAACTTTGTCAAATATGAAGATAATCGCACGAAACTTTATTTCCGAGTGTAAAAGAATATTATCCGTAATCTGTACGAAGATTGAAAAAATTGCTAAAAAATTACGGATTTTAAAAAAAAAATTTCTGATTTTCGTAAAAAACCATTTTTGGGAAAAATAATTTAAACAGTATTTTTTGTACATTTTTTTTAATTTAAAAGTACTTTATTTTTGCAATTAATTTGTGAAGTTCGAAAGCATTAACTTAAAAATTATGCCCTAAAAATAAAAAAAAATAATTAAAAAAAGCGATTTTACAGTTAGCCAAACCTTGGAGTCGAAAAATAGTTTTACGCCAAAGACCTTTGAACTGTTTAACTGTCATCCGCATCTAACTCAAGGGTTATACTAAAAAGTTCTGCCTTAAACAGGGGAAATCAGTAAATTTGGCGAGTAAAAAAAAAAATGCGGGTGAAAAAGTTATTTTTGCTTCAATTTTCGTCATTTTTTCTTTAGATAATTTTTAAAATAAAATCATTATAGATATTAGATTAAGATGACAAAATGTATTCAATACATTTCTGATACTCATTTAAAATATTTCACAGTATCAAAATTTTTGTTCTCCTTCATAAAACTTATAGTTTACTTTAAAATAATGCTTAATGTATACATCTTTTTTGACATATAATTTCATAATAAAAACGCAAAATTTGCACATTTAGAAATTTTTTTTTTTGAATTATTTAGTTAAATAAGCATAACTTTCTTAGAAAAAAATAAAAGCTATGTTCAAATAAAAAATTCTTCATTATTAATTGCGTGTTATTAATATATCAAAAATCACTAAATTGGCATGTCACAATTAATTGCGAAATGAATTTTTTTAATCAATATTAGTATAAAATAATTAATTAATTTTGTTTTGTATTTTATGATTTCTTCTAAAATGAATAAATATAGATGAATTTAAATGAAAATTATTTTTAAAAAGTTCATTGATCATTTAGAATCAGTGATTAAAAAAATAAAATGCCGAACACTATCTTTTTTTTTAAAAAATTTTTAAAAAAAACTTTTTTTTTTACAAAACAATGATATTTTGCATATTTTATGATTTTTTTCTAAAATGAATCAAAATCGCTGCGTTTAAATTAAAATGCTTTTAAAACTTTTAGAATCAGTGATTTAAAAAACAAAAAGCTAAAAACTTTTTTGAACAAATTTTAACAAAACACTCAAAATACTTAAAACAATCATTCAATAATTTCTTCTTTTATAAATATAATTGCATGAAATTTTTTTCCCGTGTGTCGAACATTTCAAAATATTCTCACTATTCTACTTCAAGATTTAAAATAATAGTAAAATTTTGTAATTTGAAAAATTTCTACTTTTCTGTCTTTTTTCAACATACAACTATTTTTAAAAAGGCTACATTTTCGTTTCCGAGGACTAAAAAGTTGCAACGAAAAAATTGAAAAGTGAGTGAGTAATTTATAAATTCACACTGTTCGCCTATTCGAGGGTTTTTAGCGACGGACCTCGAAATTTTCAACCATGGTCAAGTGACGAGGATGACACCTAAGCTTCTACCCACCTCTCCTAAGTACCACACCACACCATCGCAAAAACAAATTTCGAAAAAGGGAGTTTTAATGTCATAGTTAAAGAAATCACTCACATCGCGCATACACACACATAAGTGCTATCGTCCTGAGGGAAACAGGAAATTCCCATGGGGATTAAGTTATTCACTGGTAAAAGCCCGTGCAACGCCGGGCTAAGCGGAGAGGAAAGAAACAAAGAAGTAAAAGTAATTTCGAGAAATAACATTGGAAGTGCTGATTTTGTGAAGAGAAGGGAAAATGTTAAACGAGAAAGCCATGACACGCACTCACGGGCCATACATTCAGTGTGTGTGTGTGTGTTTGTGTGTGTGTGTGTGTGGTGTGTGTGTGTGTGTGTGTGGTGTGTGTGTGTGTGTGTGTGTTGTGTGTGTTTTTTTTTTTTTTTTTTTTTTTTTTGTGTGTTGTGTTGTGTTTGTGTGTGTGTGTGTGTGTGTGTGTGTGTGTGTGTGTAATATACAGAGTCAGTGCTGGTTTATCCATTGGGCGGACAAGCTGGACTTAACCAGATTTTCTGGTTAAAAATTTCGATCCTCCAGTGACAAGGGGGTTCGTAGATCCTCGGCGCCCAGGGTGCGAAATTAGCTGGAACTGGCACTGTATATAGGTATATAGTATACATAGGGGCGTAGCTACCCCTGTATTAGCCATGTCAACGATTCGGGACCTGAAGCTACAGTAGCCGCAACATGTATATTAACTCTTTCAAATAATTTTTTAATGCGATCATTTCTATTTATTTTCTAAAACAGGCCACAAGGGAATTTAATACAGGGCCCACTGAGGACTAGCTACACCAGTGAGCATACATAAAAAATAGTTTTATATTAAAGTAAATATAGAATGTAATAATCAATAATGAAGCAATAAAAAGAGGGAAAAGGTTTTTACTGCTTCTGGGTGCTGGGTTGTGGGTGAGAGCACCTGGTTCTTTCGAATCTTTACCTCCTACCATGAAATTATACACGAAAAACCATTTCAAATTGCCCTTTTCAAAGTATAATTAATTAGTTAATAAACAACAGATATATTGTAGATTAAAAATACAAGAGTTATATTTTTCTGATAAAAATAATAAAGATTATATACTTGTGTAGTGACAGTTTAAAGTTGTATGAAATTCTGGACTGGTAGCTATGAAGTAATGGATGGCTGCAACATTCAAATGGCATTTGCTCTATTTGGCAATCTTGACGCTTTTTGAAAAGTCTTCGATCCCAAAAAGTGTGAAGTTCTCCTAAAATTACATTAATAATCAAATTCATTTATAAGAATATTAAATCAAGTCGCTTTTACATTTCTTGGCTTCGAACATTTGATGGATCATGTT
>BMAO01010665.1:0-19441 GCA_019973975.1 Trichonephila clavata
TTCATGAAGTAACTAGACAAGACAGTTAAAGCACACAAAATTATTGAATTCTACGATTAAGCTTGGTATTCTGGTATCTTCTATTCGATGGCTTAATCTTTAAAGTATGAAATGTGGCACTCGAAAGTTCTTGAAACGGCTCTAGATACTTTCCTATTAGGAACAAGATGGCCGAAACCTGCTTTGGGCAGGGGAGGGCTTACGCACTAAAATATCAATCCCCATGTTAATCCTATGGTGCCATTTTTTTATGATATGGGGTTGATATTTGGGGATCTACCAGTTTGGTGAGGAAATACAAGGACTTGACTCCCAGGCGCTCTAGGAAGCCCAAAGCTTGACTAACACTATGTATTTGGGCCTGGGGCCCAAACCTAAATTTACGGGGGGCTAATATTCTTCGCTACGCTACTGCTTCTGTAATACGTAAAAGGCAATAATTTTTTTACAGCTGTTTTTGCTCTTGAAATTGGAATATGTATAAGGATGGATTAATACTTTTCAGCTTTATAATTAATGTATTCTAACATTTAGTTTTAAGTTTTCACGAGAATAAAACATTATTCTGTTGCTTGTGATTATATTTGAAATAATATACATTGTGCTAAAAAAATTTATCATTGCAAAAATGTCGTACTTTTCGCATTTTTTGTAAAAGAAAATAGGAAGTGAATATTGCCTTCTCGAATTTATTTTAGAAATAATTTTTTTTCAAAAAATGTTTGTAAATAAGAGTTTTTTCATCTGAGTTAAGGTGACGAGGACGTCTCCTACACTTTCTAAATTCCCCCTCCGTGTACAAAAGCTGGCTAAAACCCTTTCTAATGCTGGCAATAAAATACTTCAGGAACTCTAATTTTTTTTTTTTTAATATTCCTTAAAATAATCCATTCTTGAAACTTTCTGTGCTCCATTTTCTTCGCATTTAAAATGTGTGCTGTGCTTTCAAAAACATTCAAAAGTTTTTGTTTTCAGAAAAGAACGTTTCAAGTAACTATTCTTTGAATGAAAAGTGGCAATGCTGGTCTTTTTTCAGTAAATTAGTTTTCCAACTACGGATCGGCGTCGAGGACGTCACCTCCATTCGTACATTTTGCACAACGTCTCTTGAAGACAGATGTAGTATTTTTTGTTTGCAGGCATTAGAACCCCTTCAATGAATTTTCACTTTTAGTTTCAAAATGATCTAATATTTCTGTAATATGAAAGTGCATTTCAGCCAACAGCTTGAATTGTTTTGGACATTCTGCTTTTGATACCGGTTGAATATTCTCCCTGATTATGTGTCTCATTCTAACTTTATTTGTCAACTGTGTAAGTGATAGTCATGAAATAAGGCTAAATGTTATTTCACAGAATAACTAGGTAAAGTAGGAAATTGTTCATGTAATATACTCGTTGACTGACTTATCTAGTTATTTCGTGAAATACCTAGTTATTCTATGAAATAACTGAATTATACACTTTAACGGTAACATATGCCTATTCACATACACATTTATGTATATGCATGTATAGACACAGATGCATGAATATATACACATATGATATAAAAGTGTGTGTCTACATTAGTTACTGTATGAAATCTCGGACCCTCGTCTATATATACGCAATTAAAACAAGAATTATTAACATAATTTAATAAATTACATGTATATGAATATTAATTCACTCTGAATATTCTTATATACAAATAAATTTACATCTCTTTAAACATATAGAATTTCAAAACTTAGTACCTTAGTGCAAAAACCTTCCTTTGAATTATTAGTTTATTTAATTTTTCAAATTCACGTAAGGAAAGAAATTACGTGCACGTGTGTTTTATCAATTTTTTGGAAATATTTTTAATATTAATGTTAGTAAAAAATTCATTTTAAATTACGTTCCATTTCCCAGTATTCCAAAACTACGCTTGAATTGGAAACATTTAAAAATATGTACGTTTATTTAAGGAAACCCAGGGGCTGAGTGGTTAGTGCATCGCGCTTTCACGCCACAGGTCCGAGGTTCAAACCCCGAGCCTGGCAAGGGTGACTCATCCCTTCAGTGGGTCGATAAATGAGTACCAAACTTGCTTGAGAGCTTAACACTGGGGGTTTCGTGTCAGACTGACCATCTGACCAGAATATCTGCTCATGTACCTCTGGGCCCAAGGTCGCGTATTTTGAGTTGGGCACTGTTGGCCTTGGCGCTCATGGGCTGTCACGCCACTGAGCTATGTGTAAATATAATTAAAATTTTAAAAAAAAGACTAGAAATCAGAACCACTCTCCATTCATCACAGTAGTATTATATAATTTTCAAAATTTATATATTTTTAAAATCTGTTTTTACGTTTTATAATAAATAGTTTTAGTTCGCCCCAATTTTCTTTTTCTTCGCGCCAATTCATTAAAAGAAATTTGCTTGTCGCTCTACTTACTAACCGATGAACATAAAAATTAAAATAAATTATATGCTTTACCGTATTTTTAAATATGAATTTAAAATAATGTAAGGAATGTTTGAAATACGATTATTGTTAACGGGTTTGGATATTCATTATGATTTTATTACGTAAAATGTGAAGGGAAAAAAAATGTTGTCAGAAATGTCCTTTTATCTCAAGTCATACTGTTTAACCTTTTCATTCCTTTGTATTAATAATCTAGTTTTTAAGATTATATAAATAGATTACAAATATTTATTTAAAAAGAATTAAAAGAGCAAACGATTCTGAAATTTTAAATTCTCTACCGTTTTTGGGATTAAAGACATCGTCGATTTTTTTCAGCTCATATTAATATTAATTTGTTTTCAAATGGAAGTTTGATAATCGAATATGGTAAAAATCAAAAAACATTTATTTCTTTTCTAGTTTACTTTTTCCTGTAACGTACATGTAAATTTGACGTTATGATTATTCTTTTTTAATTTATTCTTCATCCTGAATAAACTAATTCGGATTTTTGTTGTTATATTCACATTGCATACTTTTTAAAGAGAGAGAATTATGGATTTATTAGTTTTCCAGCCAAGATTAGATTATTGTTTGGTATATATAATCTGCTTTTCTAAAAAATATCGATTTTTTTCTCCTTTTATTTTTTTGCAATTATGTAAAATTGTGTTTACAAGCAGCATTTTTTAAAGATATTTCTGTACACTGAATCAATGTGTTTCTTATGGCATTTCTGTTCGAAAGAATCTTTTATAACGTGGCTTTTGATTTGCGTTAAAGAAGTACATTTTTTATTTATTCCCTATATCCCTGTAAGACAGGCTAGAAAGACCTACACTTCTGTTTCCGCGTTAGGTTTATTATCTAAAGATGAAAATAAAGCACAAAATAACGTGCTATTAATCTTGACTAATTTTAGAGAAAATCGATTGACAATATCTTATTTATATATCGATAAAAGTTTTCAAAAACACGTTACGATCTGAATGACTACTTAAAAATGTAATAAAAATAATACTTTTCAAACTTACTACAAAAAAGGAACAACATATATGAAAATTAAGAGTAATAAAAAATTCTTTTTTACTACTGATTTATGTTTCCAAATGATTACGAATGAAAACTCTCTTCCATATAATTTTTTCTTATAAATGAAATATCAATGAATTGAGATTTACTCTGTACCGGCTTCTACTCTATAGGCTTTTGTTTTTGAAGTCATGTTTTCTTTGGAGTATCTAAACCAGCGACACTCGACTTGCGGTCCATTGGGCGTTTGTGAGTGTCAGGTCATGACCCATTGCTATCAGAAATTCGTTAAAGTGAAGCAATATATTAAAAGTACAATGGACGTATGAAATTTTTGTTGTCTGGAAAATTGTCTGTTATGACATCCGGTTTATTGATATATATATTTTTTTTTTGAATCTAAAGTTATGTTCTTTTTTATTTTCCCTTCCTTAACTTTTTTTCATAAGAATGGGCCCAGCCTTCTTGCACTATGGCTCAATAATTAACTTTTCTATTTTGACGTCAGATCCATAAATGTTATTTTCTGCTAAAATTTTTAAGGATTTTGAGTCGCAATCACTCAGTAAGTAAACAAATATCATGCCGAACCTCGTAATTCTGATCCACAGTCAAGTGAAGAGGCTGGCACCCTCTTCTCCAAAATACCACACCACGGAAGGAATTAGAGCCGTGACAGATTTAACGTGCATCGGTCCCTTTACATGGTGTTTCTTCAGCGGCACTTGGGCTTGAATTCATGCAACGCCGGTCACGAACTCGTGACCTTAACACACACACACACAGCGTAAAATCAACTATATAAAATAAAAAATATAAACCACTAGACGTTACCTGCCCGCTTCGCTGAGTATTTCATAATGTTATATGAATATATACTTTTTGTAAACATTCTATATAAATTGTTGATATCTTAGGATTAAGAATTTGATTGTACTGAAAAATATTCTTATAACTCTTGATATAAAAAGGACAGAACTTTCAAATAATAATTTCTTAAATTGAAATTGAATGACCTTTTACTCTCTCGGAACCCCTATTTAGTGGGTCTCTACTCAATAAAATAAACATTTTTGCCAAATTTGAAATCTAAATTTAATAGACCAAAAACGATTTTTTTTATCAATAAGATCCAGGAACCTCCTTTTAAAGTCGATTTGTGTAAGAAACGTTCAACAAACCTGTTCAATTCGATAACAGAGACAGACATACCGAATTTCCTTATCGTAGATAAGTAGTTCGAAAACGGGGTTTTTTTTATCAATACCTTCCGCTAAAGGTTCCCTTGCCCCCATAGAAGTCGTTTTACGTAAAATTCTCTCTTCGCCAATTTCCATTCAACAAAAGTAACGGGAAGGGGAACACTTTTTGATGAAGAGTTCTTGAAGCCAGAATTTTCTAAATCCATGCAGGTGGTTTTGACACTAATGAAGCCTTTACTAAATAAGGGATATTGTGTATATAACACTGGATAATTATTATTATTCTCCGATTTATCTGACACTCTTGTCAAGTACAAAACAGATTCTTATGGGACGATCAATCTCAATAGAAAAGAGGTTCCTAGTTATGTGAAAAGTAAAAAACTTAAGAAGGGTGAGACTGTAGCATTTCGACGTGGAAAAGCTCTTATTTTGAAATGGAAGGATAAAAAAGATGTATCACTTATTTCAACAGTTCATAATTCAGAGATGATTGCAGTGAGATCATCTAGAGAGGAAAAGCTGAAGCCGAAGATTGTTGTAGACTATAATGACACTATGGGTGGCGTCGATCGTGCTGACCAAAATTTGGCATCATATGCCATCCCAAGAAAATATGGGGAAAAGTATTACCGAAAAATATTTTTTCATATTTTCGATCAATGCATTTGGAATTCTTATGTTTTATATATGGAAATAGGTGGTTCTAAATCGCAGCTTCAGTTTCGATTAGATTTGGTCAATGAAATGGTTATAAAGTACCACTCGGAATCAATGGGCAGCAAAAGAGGTAGGCCCTTACTCAAAACACCACTTCGACTTACTGAGAGTTATTTTGTGAAATTTATTATACCAACTGAGAAGAAAGAAAAACCAGCGAGAAAATGTTTCATCTGTTGCAGGAAACGAGACAGTGACGGTGAAAAGATAAGAAAAGAAACGAGGTATTATTGTGAGAAGTGTGATGTTGGACTTTGCGCGGTACCATGCTTTGAAAAATTTCACACTCAGCGTGATATCTATTACAATTTGAAGTAAAAAAAACTATTCACTATGCTTTTTACATTCATAACGAAGATTTTTTTTTATAATGTAAGGAAAAATGCTGTAATAAATGATTTAGGTTTTGTGATAAATGTTGTTTTTACACCCTGATGTCCAAGACAGATTGTAAAACTGTTTGCTAAAGGTAAGGTTGGAAAACCACTTTCAAAAATATTTTTTACATAATTTTAATAGTTTTTTATGTACATATTTTTTTTTGTGTTACTTTTATTTCTCAAATATTAACCTCAAAGCAATAATATAATTAAATATAGTATCAGAGTATATTTTCTTAAGCCTAAATCTTGATGCATTGCAGTGAAAACTGGAGATCAGTAGACAAGATATAATATATTGGACCACACGTAAGTCTAGAAAAAACTGCTTTCTGACAACAACAAAAAATTGCATTTTTAAATTTAGACTAGAGTACATATTAAATTTCAGCAATAAAAAAAATGGTTTTTTTTGGACCGGAAATTCGAAAAAAAATCCGACAGAGAAGGGATTAAATCATTTTGTCGCTGAAGTAAAAAAATAAAGCATTTATTCGAAGTCCCGATTATTTTAACCTTCTTCAGAATACTTTACGACTCCGATTCTGATGAAAACGCTTTGTGTGTACAACTCACAATTGTTTTATGCCTTAATTTATTTTTCAATATACGAACTTCATGTCATTTTTAAATTAAAGGGAGGGAGAAGGAAGTTTGAAAAAAATGTAAAGAGTTTATTAAACTCGTTTATGTAACACAAAAATAACAATAACGACGTAAAAACAGCTAATATTGATATGATTCAAAATAAAAACAAATTCTTAAAAACTATAAGACAAATACGGTAAATTCATCGCAATTATTTAAAATTTAGTGTGCTTTGTATAATTTTTTTAAATTTTTCATAATATCGTCATTTACAAACCCAAGTGCCTTTACGTTTTTAAACTGTAGAATACTTTCATAAATCCGTCGAACATTTGAGCAAGCAAGAAAAATATTTCTTTTCTGTTTCTTTCTGCAATGCACCAATTGATGGCAAAAATTTATTTTATGAATGAAAATATACTAAAACTCACATTAATAATGTATTCTCTTGAGAGAATTTTGCATATTTAAACTTCCAATTCGCTTTCAAGTCAAACAGAAATGTAAGAAAGAATTCATTGGAAATTCACCCGTATGATTCCGTAATTTAAAGAACAAAGCAATGGCTGAAATTCTTAGAAAGAGATTATATTCTCAGCTTCACTTAATTGCGATGACTTCCAAACAAGAATTTCTGTCCATATATTTTGAGGAAAATATTCAACGGAAAATGAAGTTGAATTTTTCTTTTGGTGCGAATAACATTTAGATGAAGTACTAAAGATGTTCTGTTTCATTTCGTTTGGATGTGTTTTAAGAAATAACAATTTCAGATTAATATTTGTGAGGCTGACTTCCGTATGAGAATAGATAAAATCATTTTATACTGGATTATCACATTTAAATTCTTAAAATTTATGTTTTCGTCCTTATGAATTTAAAGTTTGTTGTAATGATTTCATTTTCTACCATTTCTCAGGATTTAAATTCATTTATTTTTTGTGCAAGAACTAAATGGGAGTCAGGAATAACAAGTGTATTTAGCGAATATCGTTGCGTTAAATTTGGGACCCGCAACATTTGTTTCTCTTTAATCAGAACCATTAAGAAAAATATCCCAGTTTTAAGATTTTAAACTGAACTGTCTATTGAAGAGAAACAATTTTAACAAATTAATTCTTTCTTGTAATACTAAAGAATTGGAATTCAAAAATTTTAGCAGAAGCTTAAAGAAATACATATTTGGGTGGATGCAACCGAAAAGACGTTCAATGATGTACGCTCATTTGAGAGAAGTACATGAAAATTGTGGTTTTGCCCGTGTGTACTTTCATTCCCGCTGATGAGTGGAACTGACAGTTAGAAATAGTATGTACCGTTTGTGTATATTAGAGTCGCTTCACTGATCCAGTCTCAAACAATTTCGTGTAGAGGCTGACGTTGAATATATTAAAAGCTTTCTTGTTGTTCTATGAGTGGGTTGTTCTGATTTCAGAAACATCCGTTTAGCAAATAAATGATCCGCTTTACAAAAAATACAGTATGCTACTACTGAAATTAAGAGAAGCATGTGTGTGTGTGTGTGTGTGTGTGTGTGTGTGTGTGTGTGTGTGTGTGTGTGTGTGTGTGTCTAACCTCTTCCTTGGAAATACTAATTTATTTTGAAAATAAAAAAATAGTGAATATGCTCATCATAAGCAATTAATTGGAAGCCAGTGATCTGGCGCCAGCATAGACGCAACAAAGATAGTCGTTGGAGGGATGAACGAGTACAGCTCTGTGGAACATTGGAAATTTGAGTGACTGTTATGTTATGACTTGCCCTTTGTTAAATTAAATTACTTATAAATAAAATAGCTTATTAGAAGATTATGAAAAATGTAAAATAAGAATTGTAAGAATCTATGAGCTTGAAAAAATAATCCAAATCGTTGCAGAGCACCGAAGATGAAAACATTTCAGATCTAGGAGTGGGCGGGGTTACATAACAAAGAGGAAACGTTTGGTTCAGCTTCGTTCATATATACATTAATGTTTGGAAAAATCTCGTTTCTAAAGAAAATACATCAGAACATGTACTCAACGGCTGTATTCAAGGAATACGTGTACCAGAAATGACGTCACTGCTAAATTAAAACGAATGGAACATAGAAATCAAAGACAAAACAAATCGGAGAAAGAAAGACATTTTTTTTCCTCTGAAAGATTATTGAACAAAATAGTTTGGATGTAGAAATGATCACATGTCTGTTTTGCACAACTTAATTTTTTTTCTTCTCGGTTGGTCGGTAAAATACTCCTGTTTTTCTTTTATATTTAATTCTCGATGCTTATTTTTGGACTTCTCTAAAATACGATTTCTCTAGACAGAGGAAATTATTTGTTCAGTGTCCGTATAGGTATTTGGTAACGCTGAATTTTAAAGACAAATTCTATTGCAAACGGTTTGTAAATTTTGGAACCTCTGCAAAAAGATTACCACAAACCATAATAAAGATTAAAGAATAATTAAGGATAATTTTGAAACCAATTTCCATCTTATGGTTTTCGAGATGCATGGACAAAAAACAATGGATTTGAATGATTTCCGAACCAAAATTTTTCTTTTCTATTAAGACTCTACTAGAGTGTAGGATTTATGCGTTTATTTTTATTTGGCTTTCATTCTTTTGTTGCATTATTTAAAAAATATATATCTTTTACTTACCTTCCTCTTAGTGGTTTATATTTTAAACTCTTGCGTTTTTGAATTGCTTCATCAGAATGATGTCTATGTAGAATATTCTTTTTTATTGCAAGATTTTTTTTTTTAAGAAAAAGAGTTTTTATTTTTTTTCAATTTTTTCCATACTTTACTAACGAGGAAAATAGGCGTATTAGTTTTTTTGTTTCGAGACGTATAACATAAGGTGGACAGTAAATTAAGCTGGTAATTAACAGTGAAGGGGTTTGATATATTGGCATTTTTTTTCATTAATACCATACAGTAGAACGTCGTTTATCCGAACGCTTATTATCCGGAGCGTCAAATATCCAAACCAAAGTACGGATACGTTTTCGAACAGTGCAATGCTCAACAGTTGTTTTGTGTGAGGCCAAAAGTGACGGGAAACCCGAAGGTGAGGGATATTTGGGGAATTTCAGTTATGTGATTTGGTCAACATCTGCGCGGAATATTAGGTCAGTTTGTTTCCAAGTAACGGGTGTATCCATGCTCTTTTGTTGAGTTTTGTTGATGTAGAAAGCTGGATGGCATGCGATGCAGAAGACTGTGAATTTCAAATTCTAAATGATGACGAGATTGTGAATTCCGTGTTAGAAGAATCCGACCCTGTCGACGATAAAACGGATGAAGACGAGGACAACAACAACAATGAAAGTAGCAAAGGTCCATCAAATGCTGACGCGTTTGCTGCGTTAGAGACAGCTGTGGAATGGTACGAACAACAATCAGTGTGCTGTTCTACTCAACTACTGCTGCTGAAGGGAATCAGAGACCTTGCAGTGAAAATACGAAGGTGTACAATGGTACAGCGAAAAATAAGTGATAGAAGTAATAGATCTCCGAAGACTGAATTTCGGTCAAGGGAAGACGTTTTTATGAAAAATATTTTCAAAATAAGTATTCAATCTTTTTTTAAAAAATGCGTCACCTTTCATAAATTAATATAAAATTATTAGAAGTAAAAACACTTATTCACAGATTTTCGTCCTCAAATCTGGATCCGTTTTATGAAGCTTTGCTTCCCTAATTAGTTTGTGTTGGAATCGAATATTATATGCATTCAAAGCAAAAAAAAAATTACCCCCTCTCCGAATAATTTATTAAATTGCCATTTCTTTGTTATGTTAAGTGTGAGGAAGGTTGAAAACGGACACTTTTATTGCACTAGGACGATTTCTTTTTTTCAATCACCCTAATATTCTCACAGTGTAATTGTGATGACCAATTTAAACACTTTTGTAGAAAGTTAGCAACTCAAATGAAAATACCATGGAGTGAAAACGTTATACTTCTTAAAGGTATAAAATCATTAAAAACTGTAGATAAAGCACAATTAATTGAAACGTAAGAAGGTTATTGGTTATGGAAAAACATATCTGAAGGTCAGTGGCGTAACGGAGAATACTCCCCCCCCCCCCGTAGCAAAATCAGGTTTTGTGCCTCGTGCCTAAATTTGTACTTGGTGTTCGTCAGGCGTTGGACCCCTTATAGTCTTTGGCCCCTTGCGATGTAGGGGTGTAAGTTACGCCACTGCTAAAAGTTGGTCTATGGCGTATGTTTCATCCTTTATAACTAGGAGTAGCAAAAATTTCTTTTTTTTTAGATGAGGATCAAATTTGGTCATTAGAATCGAGTGGGGCGCTAGCTCAGGTGTCGTTTTTGTCACTAGGCCGATGTTTAAAATTACGAGATCTTCGTCGTCAATCAACGTTATTAAAAAATCGAAGTATATAACAAGTATGTGTATGCGTGATAAAGTTACTGCGTTTTGAACTTTTTCTTTTTTTGCTGTTAATAAAACTATGTCATTGATTTCATCTCTAGATCTTGAATAAAATATGTCAAAATCGTCATAAACATTTTTCTAATGTTTTCGTCCATTAGTAATACGATGGCACCATTTCCTTAAAGGTTTTTAATTCAGTTCATTTCAATGCTGAATGGTAATGCAAAAACGTGGGTTCCAATTAACCAATCGATTTATGAAAAATCGTATAAGATATTGTTTTTTCAATAAAAAGATTTTTATGTCGCCTAATAAACTGTGTTGTATGTTGAAATCCCAGAATATTGTTGATCGATTTCTACTAATGATTTTGCGTGAAAGTTCTCGTTTATTAAAATATCTCGCGCTTATAGAAGTGATTACTTTCATTACTGGAGAAAATGTTTTTAAAACTTGTTTCGCGCGTAAAACTTTCTAATGTATTATATAATACAACCCAATTATATCTGAGAACCTATGTTATTTTGTTTGAGCTCCTAAATACATTCAATGTTTTTCCTATCCTATTGGGTGCGCCGGAATTCTCCAGTGAACGTTTCAAATCAAATGAATCTTTTGACATTGTAAATGTGAAAGTCATTCCTACTGGTTTGCTGACCTCTTAAGTATTAATTCATCCACGCACTGTTTCATAAGACATATGAATATTGAAAAGGTTATTTTAACATTTCGGATTGTTATGCTGTAGACTAAATTACATCGAGCGAAATGTTCTAGATTAGATAGAAAGGATTTATATAAAATGATTCCCATAAAAGTTATGGATAGTTAATCAAAATTTAATTTAAAAAACGTTCATTACTGGATATGAAAACAGTTCGAATTTAAATACACACACACATATATATATTTACCACATTTTATTAAGGTCATTCAATTTTACTAGTTTTTTAGATTTATTCAAAATTCCCGTTTGAATACCGTTGGTTGGGGTTGCTTTTCTACAGTTCTTTTTCACATTTTATGGTTTCTGTTCAGATAAAAACCAGAGATAACAGTAACTATAAAACATATTGCAATGAAATATTTTTTTTAAAAATTTTTTTCCGATTTGTGTGTGTGTTGAAGAAATAAGGTCAAGCAATAACTTGTGTAAGCGATTTCTTGATACTTTGTTTATTGTTATTTATTTTATCCAGATCATAAACAGTTTTTATGCTGGATGGAATCTTCTAAGAGCAAGATTTTTAACTAGTATCGTTCCATGTTTTTCTTTCCGACCGATGGTCAAGTCACAGACCCCTTTTTGTTTTGCTTATATATATTTATTAATGTAATCGCAAAAACAAATAAAAAAATCCCGCAGTTTTTTGAAAAATAAAACTTTTTTTAAGAATAAAATCACATCAAGACAAACATAAAAATACTTTTGAATCATTTTATGTATGATGCTCTTTAAGTGAAAATTAAATGTCCAATCTCTATGCATATGTAAACAGAGTTATCTTTTTGAAACGGCTTTTCCTGAAATTTCTATTTTGAAACTGATAGAATGATATTGAAAATGTTTTATTTCCTTGCATTCACTTGAATAGCCGTCGAAATAATTATTTTTTCGTATTATATATTTATTATTTCCCCCCTTTTTTTCCATAAACTACGTCGAAAATTTCTTGCACAATTTTCTCTTTTTAAAAAAACAAAATAAATGTGTTTCTTTGCAATCAAATATTAATTTGGAAATTCTTGTATTACCCAAAAAAATTTTAAAAAACTGCAGACGATTTCGAATGTTTGGAAACTCGATCATTTTATAACGACCGATGACGATTAACAACATCGATTCGTTTCGGCACATATTTTTTTTAAATGGAGTTTATTGAAATAACAATAAAAGAAGCAATTGAAATTTTAATTAATTTCTAGTCGTTTAATATTTCGTATAGTGTCCATTTCATTCTTTTTATTCTCAAGATTAATTTATTTAATTTGCTCGGCATTTTTATGAAAGGAAATCGTTTTCGGATTCTTGCGGTTTAGTAATAGAAATAGCTGCCGAATTTAACCTTTCTTTATGATTTATTTATATTTCGAGTGAACGGTTTTACGATAGCTTTAGCCTTGTAATTATTGTTTGTAAAAGTTCGTCTACGCAAAATCATTGATAAACTATTCTCGTACTTTGATGTGACTGTGAATTTCGGGTAAGAGATCGAGTTATATAAGTATTTTTATAAAATTAATTCATGAGTGGGATATTTTTTCTAAAGATATGTTTTACATTTTGCTATCTCTAATGAATTAGAAAAATTTTAATTTGTCCCTTCTATTTTAAAATTTCGTATGAAATTGATTGTTGCATTTTCATTCCGTAAAATCAAATTGCCATTTGAACCTATTTCAACCTGAAAAAAAAACATTATAATTTTTTTTAATGCTAATTGCTTTTCAACAAGATTCACATTCTCAAATATAGATTTCAATTTCAATTTTTCCAAAAAAATAGGACATTGTTTTTTTTTCACATAATAATTTAAGGAATTCGATTTCTTTTGTGCAATATTTTGAGAGGAGTTCTAAAACATTATCAATTTACTCGTAATCATCATTTTTTCAGAAAATATTACATAAGTTATGACATACATATCATTCTGAAACTGTTTTTATTTTTCTTCTGAAAAGTTTGATTTTCGCATAAGTGTTTTTGCATGCTTCCAGATATAATGCGTAACGAATGTTTAAAAATGACGAAAAGAAGGGTAAAAAAAAAAAAAAAAATCACAAAGTTCATGCAATTCAAATTTAGTTTGAATTAACCTCGAAAAGAAACACTCAGTTTCGATTCAAAAATTTATTGTGAAGTGTTTTTTCATCCACATACTCGGAAATAATTCCGTTATCCTAGTAATCGCAATCGAATTCATTTTCATTTTTCGCTGCTAAGTCAAATCAATTTCAAATTCATTTTGTGTGTTCCATTCGAAATGAGATGTTAGCTATTTTTTCTTATTAATTTATTTAGAGAAAGGAAGTTTTTAAAGATTTCTCTAGACATGTCTCTTGAGTTTTAAAGAATTGAAAAGCAAGAAAGTGTTGTCACGTTAACGTCTGAGAATGCGTCGTCTTAACTACCAATTGCAAAATGATTTACTACCTCCGAATAACAATTTATAGCAGGAAATTCGCGTTTGTAATTATAACGGTCCCCCCCCCCTTTTTTTTTAGATGGTTTGCTTTTTTCTCATCGTGATTTTAGTTTTCAGCTGTATAAATGGCGAAGTTATCATACAAGTTTTAAACGGAATCTTCGATATTTTACCGCCATTATATGGCTCTGAATTTTCCTGAATTGGGATTTCGAATTCTTGTTCATTCGAAGCAGAATAAGCCTGAACCGGAAAATAGAAAGGGATGTGTGGATTTCGCTTCCGATCCATCCAATGAGAGCCTTTCCTTCTCTTTTGCAGGGAGATGGATTTTCTGACTTATGCTTTGCCTTTATCAGCTCTGGAATTTTTTAGGAAGAGCAAAGTGTGAATTCGTTTAGTTGTAGTGGCAATGGAATTACAGTTTGCAATTAGGTGCTGAAATTCTTGACAGCCTCGTCTGAGTTGTGAGTATGCGGAGACCCATGTCTTGAATTTTCTTTCCAGTTGGTAGATTTTAAACCATTTACCGATGGGAAAAAATGACTTGTTTTGAAGTAAAAAATAATAGGATTGTGGTTGGTGGCAAGCACATGGAATGAAATTTCGCATGCATGAGGAAACTTGAATGCAAACGCAATATTCAGCACAGAACTCAATGATGTGGAGAGTGAGGGGATTATCAGAAGCTAGAATATTCCAGGGCAAGAGAAGTGTGGTTGTCCAGTTTGAAACTCGGTTGTTTGTCGAAAACGTTATCAAAGAGAATTTCTCCGTTGTTGTGTGAGAGTAGAATCAAGTAAAGTGGTGTTAATGGAGCCGTGTGGAGGTCTGTAAAGCACGCCTCTGAATATTAGCGTTGTTTCTTAGAGCTCAAATAACGGTAGTGCTTTCGTATTTATAGCATATGGATCCGTTTATTTTTCAGTAAATTTGTCCAACGGAGTCTCTGTATATTCTACGGAAGTGTTTACTCTCGAAACCAGAAATAATATTTTTCGTACTTTTCTCTGTCTTTAAACAGTATAAACGGAAGTTTTATAATTTTCCTTCCTAGTTAGATTGTTATAAAACGAACAATACAACGAGGCAAATGATATACTTCTGCACCACGAATGAAAGTAATTTATTCTAAACGAATTGAAATTTTACAACTATTCTTCATTTCGTGAGCCTAGTGATTGGACCGATTTTTTATATATATAAAAGCCATCCTATTCTGTTGTAAGCAAAAAAGACAATTTTTTTTAAAAATTTAATAGTTCTTAAAGGATTTTTGCACGGAGTCCAATTTAGTTCTTGCAAAATGTGTGCGAAAGGGCTGTTACTAAACCGGAGAACATCTTGTTGATTGTAGAATTTTGAACTCTAAGCAAGTCACACACATTACTGTGATGTAAAATCGAATAAGCTTTCAATTGAAGCTTATTTGTTAATGTTCTGTTTAAGGCAGAATACCAATCGCAACCAAAGTTACAGTCGCGCAATAACGTTTTATATGGAATCTTAATCAGCGCAGGTGTTTAAATTTCTAAAAGATGAAATGAATATTTTATATAATAAATAGTGATAAAACCTTTGTTTACTTTCTTTTAGAACACTGCGCCTATTTTTAAATTTAAAAATATTCCTATACGTTATGTCTTCTGATAAAACAAAATTCCTTTTTTAAGCTTTTTAATGATATTTTGCTGACACAAGATATATTCATTTGGGAGCCACCCATTCAGTATAGTGGTTAGTTGCGCTAACTGCTATGCTGTTGGGCCTGGGTTCGAATATCGGAGATGGCATAGATGTATGTAAATGAATAGTGCCTTTGCGGCATACGGGTATTCTAAATTAGCGGTTCTTAAATGGTCAGTGCTTTTTTCTAGGGGGTCCGCAGAGATTCTCATGTAACGTTGAGATTTCCTTCTTTTACGACTTTGAAATGCCCAATGAAGGAATTCCACTAGAACTAGTACTTTGATCAAAAATATTAAGTCTGGGGGGGGGGGTCACAAAATCTTGGGGGTCCACGATGTCACCCTGATGCATAAAAGGGGGCCGTGGCGATCGAAAGTTTCAGAACCGCTGCTCTAATTAGCCATCGAGCCGCAAATCCTCTCGGGAGGTTGGTGGAAGGGGAAGGGAGGTGGGAGGCCTTTGACCCACCCTAGGGGGTTCTTCTTCCTCAAAATCGGTGTGGAACCGAGCCAAATCGTACAGTCACCTGCATGGTGCTCAAAGCTACGGTTAACAACAGCCGTACGTCTAGCCCTTTGCGGCAATGAATTTCGTGGGTCTCCATCGGACACCGTCAGACAGGTGGCATTACACATAACAAGAACAACATTCAACGGAAAGAAAGTCGCTAAGAAAGAAGAGAAATCGAGACATTTAAGAAATACATTTTTTATGACAATTATTCAGTGAACAGGTGATTGTTTTTTGCCCTTAAAAATTATATTTACAGCATAGGAACCACCTACAGGGACGTCTTAAGACTTCTTGAGGCCCTTCCCGGACTTCTTGACAAGTCCGATAATCTTTCCTGTGCCATAGTAGATCGCGTGTAGTTTTTCATAATTTTAAGTTTTTAAAAATTTCGTTCTCCAGTAGCCACCAAAACTGGCAGGGTTAAAGAAATCCGTAAAGATAGTACAATATTTGGAAATGTATCGATAAGATTGTTTTCTTAAATATAATTTCAAACATCAGTAGGTGACATATCCTCTTTGGTAAAACATCGGAAATATTTTATTTCTTCAAACATATTTAATCCATCTATGTCCTTTTCATTAACATTTTAGTATCCGTTAATTTTCGTTCTAAATCTTCACAATGTTTTAAAATTTCATTGTCACTCCAGTTTTTTAAATTAGGTATATAACCTTGAAGTAATTGTAATGTTCTCTTAATTAGCTCAAGTGTAGTATAGGGGGGGGGGCTTTGGAGATTTAGCGATTTTTCTTTGAATTTGGCGATTTTGATATATATATTATGGTGAGATAACTAATTCATTCTGGTTTCCGGACATTTATCGCTAAGTAAAGTAGGTTGGCGATCGATTTTTGTCTCCAAAAGAAACTGACATCGCCAAGCCCCCCCCCCCATACTACACTTTAACCCTTTTATTTGACTGAATCTTTCTGAAATTGAAGAAATAGCAGTGTCTAATATTATATTGTAAAATTCAACCTTAAACCTTAACTTACTAAATTTTAACTTTTATCTAATAATGTTTAAATTAACATGTATTTTTTAGTTTTTCACACTTCACTTCGCTATAGATAGAAAAGTAAATGTGTTTTTAAAATAGCAGCGAGCTACAACAGTATACCAACTGACCAAAACACATTTGAAGTTCATGAATTTGCAAAAATTCAATATTAAGTAAGCAAGGGCCCAGATCGAAAAACATGACAAGTTTGAGATCCTCTGTTCTAATCTATGGTGCTGACGCGTACTGTTTTTATTTCATTACTCAGTACAAATACTCATATAATTTAAACTGTACAAAATATATATTGTGTTACAGGTACCAGTTACTCTCTTCTATAAACTTGCAAATTTTCTGCCCGTAAATTAATGTTTACATAGAATTTTTTAATAATTACAAAACAACCTGATTTTACTGTGAATACTTTAATTTTTTTTCTTATTGCAATTCATTAAAATTCCCTTCAGTTTGATTGCCAGAGGAATATCTAAAATTTTAATTTTACAATTTCTTTGTCATTTGGTTGAATTGTTTGGCAATGTTTGCAGGTTTATGCATAAAAAATTTACAAATTTAATGAAAAGTTATGCAATAATACTTATGTAAGAATATTTTTTGATCTTTGTATGTTTGAAAAGTTACATCGTATACATACCTTACAAAAGATAGTATCATTTTTTAAGAACTGTTATATTCACACAACTCTTTTTTTTTTAAAAAAAAATATAATGCAGATATAATGCTTGACATGAATTCTTTTCGTAAAAGTTAATGTACATTATACTTACTGTTCCATAACGTACATAAAGTAGATTAACAATTTTTTTTATAATTTTTTCACTTTTTGTATTATATTGGTTATATTTAAGATATTAAGAATGTACAATGTTCGAAGAACTGTTGTATATTAGTCGATTTTTTTTCAATGATACTATACAGCTATGAAAAAGTAAGATATCGTGGGCATAAAATTAAAAATTCTCAAAAATGAAAAAAAAACCTTTTTTTCCCCCTTCTTTTTGTGATCTGAAGTAAATTTCAAATGCTTTACGATATGAGTAGGGTATTCCAGAGTATAATATATTTCTCAAAAAGTAAGAATAACTTTAACACAAATGTGTGTATTTCAGTAACCAAATGTTCAGTGTCTAGTTACGATAAATTTGAATTTTTAAATCTTTATGATACAAGACGTAAACAGTATTATATTCAGAATATGATGAATCGTGCAAATATGAATCACATTACAAACATTGTACAAAAAGGTAAATGAAATTTTCAACAAAGAATAATTCTACAAAATTAAGGCAAAAAATTTTATATTAACCAGCCTTTCTATCATTTACACATGTTGTAAACATTAATTTACAATCAACTTTTGTTTCCTTGTTTATTTTGAAAGCAAATTTTTCTGTTTCTGAAAGCTTGTTTTTCTAGTAGTATCATTTGAATCAAAAATATTTTACTGCATTTGTTGTTCATTATATTTTTTATAAAGAAAAATTCAGAGAATTTATAAAGTAAAGTGAATTCTACACGGGGATCGGTATACTTTCAAGAAAGAACCATTGTTAGTGAAACAAGATATCGAAAGTATCAGACACCTACTTGATATGAGATTCCAGGAAAAGTTCCCCATCCCAGCAACAGTCGCGTTAAGCCTGTCATGCCCGAATTAATATTTTTTATGTTATTTAAATCAAGTTTTACACATAGGCATTAACATTTTCCATTCGTTCAAAAAATGAAGAAATATTATAGATATTTTTTATTTATTTATTTTTATTTCTATAGCTGAATGCAAGTGCGATCAGTGTCAAAATATCAATACTAGGAATTACACTTTGAAGTTTCGTGAAAAAAACTTCAATACCAGTATTACCGTACTACTTTTGGAATTTCATGTTTACACTAATAATTAAACTTATAAAACTGTTCTTGCATAGAAAAGTGTGTTTTTGGAAGATGTATTCAAGCAAAGAAAACAAGTATTGATGCATATTAATCAACATAAAAGTACATAAAAGTTCATTGAAATATATATATAATATAGACAAAAATCTTAAAAATAGCTAATGTAACACGAAAAATTTAAAAAATAAAATTTTTTAAAATTACATTCATTAAGCTGGGAATTATTTTCACTGCCTCCTTTGTAAAGGAAAGCAAATAATGAATGTATGTTTTTGATTTTATTTTAATATGATAAAAATGTTTGTACATTTTTTAAGTCTCAAAGGAAAATACAAAAATAAATCAAAAGTAAAGTCATAATTACCGTTTGCAGTTTTAAAAGAATGAAGTAAAATTGAAGAAATTATACTGATTTAAAATCGC